>VXAY01007423.1:72163-88613 GCA_013399855.1 Oxyruncus cristatus | reverse complement strand
GTGTGCGTGTGCCGCTCCCATCCCCCAGCGCCTGCCAGTGATGCTCCGGCTCCTCGCTCTGCCGGAGCCCCCCCCGGCCCCCCCATACGGCCCTGACCCGACTCTCCCCGGCCACGGCCTCTCTTGCCCTCCAGGCTTCACCTGTGGCGGCCCCAGCCCTGGGGCAGGTCCCTGGACACCCTTGGGTTGGTGTTTTCTTGGGGCGGGGTGGATGGCGGGCGCCTTCCAGCCCTTTCTGGCCACCTGCTCGGGGTGGCCATGGGGGCACACGGTGCCTCGTCGTGTTCAGCCCCGCTCCGCTGCCTGCGGCGTGGTCCCTGTCACGATGCTCGTCACCACAGGGACAGACCCTCCCGGGGGGCTCTGGGCTCCTGCCCCACGCAGGTCGTGCTGCCCCTTTCCCAGTATCCGCATTCTGTCGTCCCCGGGGGCAGAGGTTGCACACCACTGCCCAGCTTCCCCCCAGTGCCAGCGCATCTCCCGCCCTGCTCCCCCTCCAGCCGCACCTCGTGACTGCCCCGGGGAGCGGGGTGCCCTCATCACCCGAGCCCAGACCCTGCCACGGCCCCCGCCGCGGCGGCGCTGCGGGGAGCGGAGGCTGCAGCGGGTGCCCGCCCACTGCTCCCAGTAAGGTGGCTGCAAGTCAAATGGAAAAGGATGTTTCAACGTCCTTCGCGAGAGTGACGTTGGGAAGGGACAGCCAGACCCCAGGCTTGTCATGGCAAGCTGTGTCCCTGCCCGGAGGTGCCTCCCCAGCGCGCTGTCCCCGCCTGAACCGCGGCAGCCAGGAGCGTGGGCAGTTTGGGACACAGCGGGGTGAGGCACGCGCATCCTGCCCCCAGACCCCGAGGCTTGGACACACTCGGTTGGGTCCTTCTCTGGAGCATCCTCTCCCCTGCCCGAGCAGGACCCCGGGGTTTGGCAGTGGGACCTGCTCAGGGACATCCGGGGGGACGGAGGTGGGAAACAGGGACAACCCCCCTGAGCCGGTGCCCCCCTTGCTGGGCACAGGGACGACCCTGCCAGTGCTTGGAGACGTGGCTGCGAGGTCGGGAGAGGGGAGTGAGCGTTTCCAGTTGGCACCAGCTCTGCCTTTGCCTTCCCACTCGGTTCTGCAGTCGGCATCGCTCCGGCATCGCTGCTTGCCCGGCCGACAGCTGCCTGCCGAGAGCTGTCCCTCCATTAGCGCTCCCGATGGAGCCTGGAGAGGGACGTGCTGCCGGGATAAGGGATAAGGACGTTTAGAAAGGGGTTGTTCCCCCCCTTCTTCTCTTCTTCCAGATGAGGAGTCACTCTCTGCAGTGGTTTTATTGACAGTAAATCCACCGGCAGCGCGGGCTGGGCACAGGGAGGGATGGGGTTTCAGGCCGGAGCGGATGCGCACGTGGATGTTCTTGTGAGTCCTTGATTTCCAGTGCATGAGAAACCCCAGGGAAGAGGCTCTTCTGCATCCCTGAGCCACCTTGGGTGGAGAATGTGTTTTCTGGGAGGGTCTCAAGGAGCTGTTGGGGCCCCAGAACCCCAGGATTCTTTCCTGCAGGCAGCGGGGAGGAGGCGAGCGGCCGGAGGAAACTTCCCTGCCTCTGGCCCCCAGCCAGGGAGAAAGCAGCTGCATCCTTGGAGTCGAGTGGAGCGTGGGGACTGGGAGCATTTCCGCGTTATTTTTTGGGGAAACCACGTGAGGGTTGTGTTAATTCCTGCTGGGAGAGGCAGCGGAACCAGCTGAGGGCTGTGGGATGGGTGAGGAGGGAACAATCAGCTCCAGGTGATAACTGGGAACAGCGAGACACTAAAGGGGGGTGGGTTGGGACCCCAGTGATGGATGTGGGGTGTGTGGCCGCGGGTGAATCCTCCTGTACAAAACGGGTGCTCACAGCACGGATTCTGTAGTCAGGGCTCCCCTCAGATCCAATTAGCGTGAAAAAAGTAATTAAGGGAAGGTGCTGCAGTGCCGAGGCTCCCAGCGGGCTCCAGCAGACAGGCAGGCACCAGGGAGCCCTGGGAGCACCTCGGGAGCTTGGGCCAAGGGAAAACTCAAGCCCTGGGGCTCCTTTCTCACCTTCCCAGCAGCGTTTTGTCCCCGAGCCACCACCACACCTCACTTACCGAACCCGCTCCCGTCAGTCCTGCTTCTTGGAAAAGCAACCCCAGGGCAAGGGTGGGTTTGCAAGGACTGGGCAAGAGATGCTTTTCCCTGCTTTTCTGGAACTGTGCCCTGCTGTTGCTCCCTTCATGGAGGCAGCCCTGCCTTGCAAATTGCTTCTTTATCTGCACCCACTGCTGTCCAGAAGGCAATTTAATTCAGGATGGTCTATCGAGTCCTGAGGCTGCTGGAGGTGCTTGGGCACTGCTGTGTCCTGTCCTGGAGCACCAGGGGGTGACTGGCCCTGCCATCCAGGGCTGTATTTGTGCATTTAAGGCATGATATTTAATTAAGAGGTCACCAGTGTGGCACGTGGCAAAGCTGCTGGGGCCACAGGGTGTTCCCTGCTCGCGTGGGGGCTGGTGCTGTGCTCGCCCCGTGCTGGGAACCCGGCCTGGCTCTCACCCCTTAAGGGTTTGCAAGGCCCCACAGCCCCCTCTGCCACCCCATCCACGCCAAAAATTCCTCGAGGGGGAAAAAATTCCATCCCCAACCTGGGCTGAGTGATGTGTGAAATATCTTCACAGCCGATCTCTGCTAATGGGTTGCAAATTGCTTCCATCAGCTCCGGCATTACAGATTGCTCGGCTGAAATCGCATCCAGGAGCCCGTTTTGGGGCCAAATACTTCCTAGCTTGGGGAAATAACCATCAGCATCATTAGCAACAGTAAATTGTATTCAAATGAGGCGCCGTGGGGCCTTATTTGGACTCTCTACAAGTGCCTTTCTCCCTGGTGGGGCAGCTCCAGTGTTAGGGACTGTTGCATCCCCACAGAACCCTTTAGGTTGGAAAAGACCACCAAGATCATCAAGGCCACCACCAAACCACGTCCCCAAGTGGCACATCTACACGTCCTTTAAATCCCTCCAGGGATGGTGACTGCCCTGTGCCAGGGCTTGACAACACTTTCCCTGGAGAAAACAAGGCTCCTCCCGGTCCCCAGCGGCCAATCCCCTTGCTGTTTGGTGCTGCTCCTCGAGGCATTGCTTCACTCCAGCCCTGAACCACGAGCAGCTCCGCTGCCTCCACACAGATCCTGGTAGAGGTCCAGGGCTTCCTAATTCGTGAGCACAACGTTAATTATATCTGCTGGAAGGCCAAGCCTCGGCGTCTTGGTGAGACTAACGAGGCCATTAGCAGAGCTGCTGCTTTGCCATGCCGGCTTGGGCCGGCCCCGGGGAGCGTTGCCGTCCCAAGGCGGGCTAGAGAAGGCAGAGATAAGCTTTGCATCGCACCTTCGGGCACCCACTCGCCTTTCAGATCCCACCCGACCGCTGCCGACGCCTTTCCGAAGGCAACCACCGCGTCCAAATCCCGAGAACCCAGGCACGGGCAGCCCGGTGAACCCGAGGGGTTCCGGGATCCAGCACAGCCCCGTCGCCCGCGTGGCACCGGGCGGCCAAGGGCCACAGCCAGCCCGGCTGGAGGGTCGGCCCGCGGCCCCCGGGGCAGGATTCACCCGGGGAGGGGTTGTCCTGAGGGCCAACACGACAGTCTGAGCCCAGCCGTTCGCCGCCTGAGCCGCCGGCTCCCTCTCCCCCCCGCCCCGTGCGCGGCGTCTGCGCCTGATTTATGCCGTGTTGTGCCGCGCTCCCGCTCGCACCCGCTTGGCTCTCCCGGCGCGAGGAGCAGCCAGTCCATTAAACACTGAGTCATCCTCAGCAGCATTTAATTTTGTGAGGGGCAGCAGTTTGGATAATTAAAGGCCTCCGTGGCCAAAGCCGGCGGCTGTGGAGAGCGGGGCTGCCGGGGACAGCCAGGACACCCAGCAGCGCCGGTGTAGCGGGTGCTCCTCCGCAGAGGAGGTTCCCCTCTCCCTCCCTCCGCCTGCGTTTTGGGGTGTTTTTTTAACCTTTTCCTGCCTCAGGCAAGGGCTCCCTCAGTCAGGTGAGTGTGACGGCGCTCTGTGCTATTTCTGCCTGGATTAACCACGTCCTGATGGGATCTCCCATGGGCAGATCTGCTATCTGGAGGCCTTGGCTTATTAAAAGGACAAGCTGTTCGGGGAGCTGGTAATAAAGCCATGAAAGCTTTTACAAACCAGGGTTGAAGGCACTAATATCGCTGTGCTCTGCGTGGGTGAGAAATTAGACAAGAGTTCCTCCGTGCTCGATGGGGTTTTTTTTTTCCTCCCCCCTATTCATCTTTCTCAACAATTATCTTTTATTTTGATATCTTTCTATTTAAACCTTCAGAACCTCGCTGGGGATGAGAAGGAGGTTGAATGGCTTAACAACGGGGCACCTTGTGGCGTGGGTGTGTGGGACCTGGAGACGGGATGGGGAAGGTGGCTCGGGCTCTCCCCGGGGAAGTTTTGGCAGGAGGAACCATCCCCGAGAGCCAGGAGACAAACCCCCTGGGGACTGGATGCCGTGGGAGGGCAGGTACTCCCCCCCTCCAGCAGCCTCGGGAAGAGCCGTATCGCTGCGCCTGTGTTGAACCAACACCGCGCGCCTGGGTCTGGATAGCTGGGAATTCCTCCTCCTGGTTGCTTGTCACCCTCGGACCTGGGTCCCCCTCTCCTGCTTTGGGGCTGAGGCGTTTCTTACAGCCCCTCCAGGGTTGTTTCTACTCCTTTTCCACCCCGGAATCTTGTGATCGATCAGCCGCATCTTTCCGGATTCGTGGACGGCAGCCGAGGGTGGACGGAAACCCTGCGGAAAATCACCAAGATGGGCCTGTGGCTTCATTAGCTGGAGCAATTAGCAGGAGCCAAGGCAAAACCAGTGGCTCCTTGAATCACCTCCCCCACGCTGGCTCCTGCCACCCCCACTTGTTTCCCACTGCGCCCAGAAAAAGCCTCTCCTGGGACACACAGCCCTGGGAATGCTCCCCTGGACCGGAGGGGCTGTGGCTGGAAGTGTGGGGCAGGGACCAAACAAACTCATCCCGCAGGATGCAGGACCTAGCAGGGATCTCTGTGGTTGCCAGCTGTCCTGCAGCGCTGCCCAAGGCCATCCCTCCTGGCTCCAAGCTCTCTTCCCACTCTGATATCCTTCTTGGAAGCTGCTCTGGAGCCACCTGAGTGGAAATGCCCCGCTGGGCCGCGCTGGTGCTCCCACGGCTGCGTCCAAAGGGCCCTTTGCAGCAGCCCCAGGCCTCGAGCAGGTCCCAGCACTGCACGTGTGTGTGCTCAGGTGAGATCCCGGGATGTGCCAAGTGTGGCGCAGGACACCAGGAATGCCCAGCCCCTCCCTGAGTGCGGATCCAGCCCATCCCACACCGTTCCTCTGCCCCGGCTCTGCCGGCGGCGGCCGCCTGTCCCCGTGTCCTTGTCACCGCCACAGAACCCGTCTGGCTCGCATTTCCCTTTATTCCCTCTGACACCGGCTGCGGTCACAATGAAACTCATCGCATTACGGGAACGCTGGGAGGGCGAACGGATCCCCCCAGGCCGGGAAGTGCCGGGTCGGGCCAGCACACGGCCCCGGGCGCTGCCGAGCCGGGCTGGAGGAGGCAGCCCGCGTGTCCTGGGCGTGCAGAGCCGCCGCGGAGGGTGCGGGAGCCGCAGGGTTAAGGCGGCCGCGTGCTGAGATCCTCCAAAACGGCACCGGTGGGAGCGGGAGCCTCTCCTCCATCCCCGAGAGCTGGCAAACAAATTAAAGCGATGTTGCAACTAATGCGTGTCTTTGCAGCGGGGAGGAGGAGAGGCAGAGCTCAAAAGGCTGCGGAGACAAAGGCGGTGCGCGGGTGGGTGCTGGGGGACCCTCGAGCGCCGCGTGTGCTCGGCTCGCCGAGCTCAGATTTGCTGCTGCGGCTCCGTGACAGCCGCTGGAATAACCTGGGGAGGATTTACGGCGGCCACAGCAGGGCCGAAAGGGGGGGGGGGGCCTGCCTGGAAAGGGCTGTAGCTGGGAATTACTGCGCCGCCGTTGCTCCCCGGTGCTCGTGTCCCGTCTCTCCGGGAGGGGTTGTGTGGTGCAGGGAGGGATGTGGCTCCCCGTGCTCCAAGGCACCGAGAGCGGCACAGTCTTCTTCCCAGCAGCCTCCTGACACGCAGCGGGCCAGCATCCCCCGCTTGGCTCCCCGTGCTCTTGTTTGCCTCGAAGAGAAATCAAACGGAGAGATGCAAATCCCCTAAAACAGTATCGTGAAGCCGAGCCAGGTCTGGGGGCTGGCGGGTGCCCACGGGAGGAGGCCAGTTGGCAGAGTTTTGGTGTGTGGTGGAAGGGCTGGGGGCAGTTGGGCAGCCTGGACCCGCAGCCCTTGTCGGGGGGAAACTGGTGCTGCCCCCCAGCATGGCCCTGTCGTGCTCCCCCGTTTGCAGAAGCATCCCATTTCTCTCAGAGGAGGGATTTCGTCCCCTCCCTCGGCAGCCAGGCCCGCGCGAGGAGCAGATGGAGCCCATCTTGGAGGTGCGGTCTCAGCAAAAGCAGAGCTAATAACGACGGAGTTAATTACAGCCGTTGTGCCAGCGCCGGGGATTCCCAGGGGGGTGGTGGGGACCGAGCCGCCCTTCTCTCTCCATCCACAGCTGGGGGACCCGGCTGGTCCCTCTGGGGGCTGAGCTGCCCTCCCTGCGGACGGGCTCCAAAGCCCCTCGGTGGACCTACGGAGCTCTGCAGCCCTGGAGGTTGTACCCAGCCCTTCCCCCGGGGTTTTCCTGCTGCGTCTCACGGGCCGTATTCACAGGGTGGCTGTGAAGCGCCGGAGCAGTGTCTGCTCTCCGCAGCAGCTGTGGAAAATGTGAATATCCCGAGGGCAAAGCGTCTCCTGCCTTTGTCTCACTGCTGAGCAGGACCGGGAGAGAAAGTGCAGCAGCTCCTAAACGCCTGGGTTTAAAAGTGAATTTTAACTGATCTTGAAAGACCACTGGCCCCTTACCTGGTGCCTCTGGGCCAGCTCTGCCGTGTCCCCCAGCCAGGCAATGCCTAATCAGGGACATTTCCAGTGGAAATTCCTGCCTGGAGGCAGCGTGCTCGGCTCTGGCAGCCCGAGGATGTGGATGTGCTGCTTTGCCCCCTTGGTGCTTCTGCTCTGCTCCCCATCAGCTGAGCTAATAAAGTTTGGACTCCTTAAATCCACAAATGGTTTCAAACTCCATAGCCCTGGGCTGGCTCAGAGCTCCCTCCCACCCCTCCTCTCCTCCCTCTGCCAGAGAGATAAGGATGGCAGTGGCTTTAATTCCTCACTTATGCATCGACTGCCAATTCTCCTGTCCGCTCACCCTTGATAAATATTGCACAAAGATTTGGCTGCCAACGTGCCACAGATAAAGGTCCAGTCCCGCCAGATCTCCTTCCTCTGTGCCTTTTGTCTCGTTGTGTGTCCAATTTGTTAAACAACCCACCTGCTGCAAGAGGCCCTTCCCGGCCCTGCTCCTGCCTCGGATTATTGCTAAACCTCTGCGTGAGCCTCCAGCCTTGGGGGGGAACCGAGGACTCGGAGAAGGCGCTGTCATTTCCAGGCCTTGAGCTGTCATTGATCTGGGATCGATAGCGGAGCTGCCTTGGCTCAGCCCTCCCGTGGGCCTGGCAGGATCCTCGGCTCCGCCGTGTCATCCAGAGCCCAAAGAAGGATTTGGGGACGCTCCTGTGCAGCAAACCTACAAAAGAGGGAGCGCCAGAGGCTCTGGTTGGGCTCAGCCTTGCTGAAAACCCTCTTTGCACCCCCGGGGCCCAGCTGGGTGAGCGCAGCTCGGGGTGTCAGGAGAAGGGCTGGGGCTGGGGGGCCGTGCTGGGTCTTGCCCACCCACCACATCTGGGTTTGCTGGGATTGCCCACCCCCTCATCCCCCCAAGAAACCCTCGAGGGGCTGAAAGCTGCTATTTATTGAGGGTGCACGGACGTCTCACGGAGAGCGCGGAGCCGACGGGAGCTCGGGGGTGTGACGGGGAGGGGGAGCAATCGTGGCATGGGGAGGGGGCCCAGAGCTGCTGGTGCCCGTGGGACCAAGCTGACAACAGTCCTGCTGCTGCAGCTCCTGCCCAAGCCTCCAGTTTCGGGGCTGCTGGAGGCCAGGGGACAGGCAGAGGCCATCGATTGGGCTGGGGAGGGAGAAACAGAGGAGGGAAGATCTCAAGAAACCTAATCACTGCGTATAGATCTGGTCGGTGGCGTGTTAAGGGCTGATATCCCCCCTCTGCATCCTGTCATGCAGCATCCTGAGTGACATCTCTCCCTCAGGAGAGGATCAGATTTAAGAAGGGATGGGTGATGCTCAGATCTGGACGTCTTTGAGCTCCACGTGGCACGTAAGTCTGTTATTCCTGCTGGAAGAGCAGCTGGCCCAGGCAGCTTCAGGTGCTGTTTGGCTTCCAGGTCTCTGGACTCCCCAGTTTGGCACTGGCTCTGACAACACAGTTTGATCACTATCGCTTCTAAATCCATAAGAAATGTCATCTAAAGTGCAACAAATAACGGTCTGATTATCTGCTGGATCCTAATTCTACTCCCTGGAGATAACAAGCTGCAATTTTCCCCCCGGGCCATACAATAATCGCCCCAATTACTCCCAAGCAGTGGTTATTAAACTCACGGCACTGCTTTCGTTTACAAAGCAAAAATCATTAAGCAGGTGTCTGTGTTCACTGTTTGGCTGAGGGCGACCGGGGTTATTCCTGCTTTGTTCTGGGAACGAAACCCTTGGCGGCTCTGGAAAACCTGCCCGGCTTTCCCGCTCTGTGTGGCACAGTTCTGTCGGGAACGGCGCAGAGGAGCCGCCGGATGAGCGACCACATCAAACGCAGCTGGTGGCTGCTAATGCTGGGCTTGGCATCCCGGAGGATGTAACCTCTATCCAAGTATAACGAGGAGGGATTTAGGGAGACAGCGTGGTTAGCAGAGCTGGGATGTGATGGGCATATCAAATCACCCCCCCAGGCCCTTTGCAGGAGGGGAAGTGCTGGTGTGGAGTGGCCGGGTTGGCCGTCGTCGGGAATTGCTGGGTTGTGAGCAGGACACCGGTGGCCCATCCCAGTGCCGGCTGTTGTCCACCAGAGCGTTGTCCCCCGGCTCCCTCAGCCTTCAGGCAGAGGGGACAACTCCCCCTCACCTACATCCCGACAAGATCTGTGCTGCCGCTGAGGTTCGCACGTTGCTGCCGCGTCTCCGGGCACACGCTGGCTCCGCGCGGGTGTGTTTGTTGGACAAGCGCTCCCAGCTGCTGTAGGGGGAAAACCAGGGGAAGCAGAGGGAGGGCTGACCAGGCCGAGGGAGGCAGCGCTGGTGAATTATGCATGACTCCAGGAGGAGAGCGTTATCTGCACGGACAAAGGCCTGTGCCAGCAGCCCTCGCCCCGCTGTACCTGCACCTTCCTCCGCCCGCGCTTTATCTCCGCTCCCAGCTTGTAATTCAGCCCAAATATCACAGGAAGCTGGAAGATTAATTTTCTCTGTTTGCATGGCGAGGGAGAGGGGACACGCTCTCCCTCCCGACTCCCAGCTGCTTAATCCGCCACCAAGGCCCGCCGAGGGAAAAGGCAAAAATTTATCAGTGCTGGCGAGTCGCTGGCGCGGGGAGGGGCGCTGGGGCCCCCCGTGAACGGGCTGTGGGCTTTCACAGCACGCTGGGTGCGTGGGCAGTTTTGGGGGGACTCTGGGAATATGCGAAACCTTCCCCCTAATCCCGTGTTTAGGTCCAGAGGAGGATGTGGGCTCGTTCCCCGCGCGTCCCTGCAGCGTGGGAGCGTTCCCGGCTGCGAGTCGCTCAAATATTTAAGAGATGACAACTGTATTAATACAAAAACTAGATAAAGATCCCTTGAGTTTAAAGCAAGAACCATCAGCTCAGCTCTTATTTTCCAGCCCTCTCCCTCGGCTTACTCCCTGGCTTAAATGAAATCATAAATATCAGCCCACAAAGGTCCTTTGTCACCGCACGCAGCTCCCGGCGACAAGAGGTCATTCATTAAAAGCCAGATGAAGGCAATAGAGACTCCCTTTGTTTTTTAAGGAGTTCAGGGTAAGGCCGTGGCTTCTCTGCTGACACTAATGCACCGTTTCACTGCGAGGAGCAGAGAGGACGGACCGTGGGTTTGGCTGCTCTTCGTCCAAGGAGGAATCACGCCGGGTTCACACAGGTGGGAGATCACAGGTAAACCCGGTTTGTCGCCTGCCCGATGGCACCGACACAACCCCTTCAGCCCCCACCAGACCCCATGGGCTCCTCACTTCCCTCCTCACGGACCCCATGGATTCCTTCAGCCCCCTCCTCGCAGACCCCAAGGCCAGAGCTCTGGCCACCCTTCGCCCCGCTGAGCGGTGGCTGAGGCCCCACAGCTCCCACCCAGCACAGGATCCTGATGCCTCTGGCTCGGGCCAGCCCTGAGAAATTGGAAATTAATTCCCTAAAATGTCCATCTTCCTCAGGCTAAACCTCGGCTGCCCTCCCTGCTCAGCTTGATGGATTTTTTCCGCACACTACTTGAATAATTCCTTTTTAACACCCGTGCTGTATTAATGCATCAAGAGAAATGTACCTCAGATAATTTTTTCACGATTTTCTTTTCCCCCTGGAGAAAGGTTGTTGTCTTACAGTTTCTAGTTCCACTTGCTTTTTCTTTTTTTTCTCTTTTTTTTNTTTTTTTTTTTTTTTTTTTTTTTTTCTTTTTTTTTTTTTTTTTTTTTTTTTTTTTTCTGAATGACTGTTTATGAAGACCATCACGCTCTAACTGGTTTTGGATTAAAAGGAACTTAATAAAGGTTTCCCCTGAGCACAAAGCTGCACAAATGGGTTTCCAATTCCAGAGTTAATTACTGGGAGCTGGGCAGAGTGATTGCTGTTCGAGGAGCCTCACCAGAGCATGGGGTTGGCAGGGAGAGGTTCGGCTTTGCAGGGCTTTTTGCTCACACGGGGTAGGTTTCTTTCCATCCTTCCCCCCAAAAAATCCAGGCCTGGCGTCACCAGCGATGCCCGTCGGATTGGGCACGGCGAAAATCCCACTCACGCCCTGGGGTCCTCCAGTGCTGCCCAGCAAAGGGTGTGTGGTGGCTGCAGGAGGAGAGCAGGCCAAGAAGACCAACCAAGTGAGGCTGCAGGAGGAGCTGGAGGAGAATTTCTGCTGCCTGAAAATGTGAAGTGCTTCCGCCAGTAATCGCCGGAATCATCAAATTAGCATAAATTCTATTAACGGTTTCCCAGATGAGACATTTCAAGGCTTCTCCCTCCCTTCCTGACACAAACAAAAGAGAGTATAATTACTTTGCAATAAAGCAGCTCCTGAAAAGGCCCTCAGCCCTTCTGCCTTTCTTCTGCCTTGGAACAAAGCTCGGTCTGGAAGGTGCTCCTGACCTCTCTGCTCCCATCACCTGATTTCCCATCGAAGGGAAGACCCCACCAAGGTTTTAGGGATGGGGCTGGTGGCCCGTTTGCCTTGTCCACATCGTACCAGCGGGTGAGGAGGGGTTCTCAGAAGCTTTTTCGGGGTGCTGAGCTCCTGCTGCTCTTGGAGCTCCCACCACGACTCAGGGGAGGGTTCGGGAGGACACATATGGAAGAAATCTAATTTGTGTAACGCAAACCCAGCACCTAATGCAGTAACTCACTACGGGCACCGCGGGGGCAATCGTCTAAAATAATGTGCCTTTTTATTGGCACGAGATTGCAGATGACAATTTGAAAGGGAACAGAATTTGCTTATGAGCAGAAGCCTCCTTAGCTCTTCAGAACGATACTAAAACAACTCGCCTGCCTATAAATACGACCTGCCAATAGAGACATCTTAGCTGCAAAGATTTAATTACAGGCAGGAGCTGCAGGAGGCCCCGGGCTGACACCGAAACAGCTGAGCCTCATCCGAAATGGGGGTGCAAGGAGGGCTGGCAACGCACAAGAGGCTCGTGGCAAAGCCAGGTATAACTATCAGCCTCCAACTCCTGCAGCAAATGAGGCTTTTGGGCGATTTTCCATGCCAAGAGGTCAAATATCAAGGTCAACGCCTCTCCCTTGCTCGGCCATTGACTTGGAGGAGGAGCCACGGCTCTTCAGGGCCTCGGTTCCCCTATAAAATGTAGATAATTTTATCTCTCTTCCTCAAGGAAGCCTCATTAACGTTTATTCTCCCAAAGATCTTGAGGCTTTTTACAATCTATTATGAATTAATTATTATTGATTAAGTTAAAACAAACTATATATACCCTAAATAAAGCAGTTCCAACAAAGCAGCTGGATGATGAGAGCAATCTGCCTTACGAACTCCCTTCTCCACTGTGCAATTTTAAGCATTTAGTTCCGCTTTCTAATTGCTAATATCCATTCTTCAATTACCCGCTGTTTTGTTTCAGATTTAAAAGATTACGGCGCGTTGTTATTTTATGATTATGTGAATTCCCTTCGTGTAATTGTTGGGTTTGGGGTTGATCCGTTTGCATATTAAAAGCCTGTGTAGGGGAGACTCATACGTGGCTTGAAATGGGTTTTGCCCTCGGCACGGGGCCGCCTGGTACTCAAATCAACGTTTAAAGAAAAAAGTCCGTCAAATTTCTCCAACTGTCCACACTTAACAAATAGCCTCAGAGGGAAGTTCAACACTCATGGGCTGCATCCAGCCCCGCGAAGAACCAGCGCGGTGGGTTCAGGCTTTGCTCAAAATAACAACAGGGCTCGGCCTGAGGACAGTCCTTAACCCCCAAAACGGCCCCAAACAGCCCCAGTGCTTGCGGAGGGACCCCCGAGAAGGAGCAGCCCGGGGTTTTGGGGTCCTGGGGCTCCCCTGGCGTCCCCGGCCCGCGCCGTTGCCAAGCAACGCGTGCTGGCGCCGACCACCAGCAGTAAAGATGGCGCCCTTCCGGCTTCAGCCGGGGGACGCGCTGGCGCCCGGCGTCCGCCCGCGCGCCGGGACGCGCCGCGCCCTCAGCAGACATGGCGCCGGCTTGGCTTCAGCGGCGCAGCGAGCGCGGCCAATGAGAGGCCGGGAGGGCTCCGGGCCGCGCGGGGATTGGCTGGCGGCGGGGGATTCAAACCGGAGCGCGGGGCGGTTGGGGCGGCGCGCGCGGCTGGGAGCGGAGCGGCGGCGGGGCCGCGGCCCAGGTGAGACTGCGGGGACGGGGCTGAGGGGACCGGGGGGCTGAGGGGAACCGGGGGGGGGGCTGAGAAGAACCTGGGAGAGCTGAGAAGAGTCGGGAAGGGCTGAGGGGAGCCGGGGGGACTGAGGGGAGCCGAGAGAGCTGAGAAGAACCGGGCGGGGGACTGAGGGGAACCGGCGGCTCAGGTGAGTGTGTGGAAGGACTGAGGGGACCCGGCAGGTCCCCAGTCCCGGACCCCGCCCGGGATCCCCCTCCCGGTGGTCTCACGGGCCCGTTGGCCCGCCGGGGACGCGGCTCGGTGGGCGCTGTAAGGGCTGGGCTGGTTCCTCTGCAGCCCCCCCGGCCTCGGGGGTCGCGTTGGGCACCGGTGGTGGCGCTGGTAATCAAGGCACTCCTAATTACCTTAAGGTAATTGAGGAACACCGCCTGCCCCTTGCTGTGGGTTCAGACTGCAAGGGCAGAGCTTTTCCACACCTCGCAGCCCACTTAATACAGAAGGTGCACTTAATGCCGAGGTGTCTGTGCCTGGGAACCAGGTGCCTCAAACCTTTCTCTGCTGGCCCGGTGGGTTGTGTTCCCTCCTGGCACCTCTCCCAGCCCTTCCAGCACCAGCTCCCGGTGCTCGTTTCCCAGCCCGGGCTGCCCTGAGTGCCCCAGCCACACTCTTGCATCAGGCAAGTCATTTCTGTCTTGCTGAGCTGGAAACTTTCCCCTTCGCTGCCTCTGTTTATGCCGTTGTTGCTGCTGTTGGAGGGAAATGTGCTGACTGGCTGAATTTTAACAGCTATTTGCAGGAGGAGCTGTAACTTGAAATGCAGCTAAATTTAAAACTGTATTAAAATTCCCCAGAATGTTGCTCCTATTTTTATCTTTCAAAACCTGCAAGTTTTCAGCGTTTTGTGTGGCCTAAATAGTGCCAAGTTATTTGCAGACAGGGCATGGGGTTGTGTTCTGCAACCTCCCAGAGGGGAAAGGGTTTGGGATCCCTCGTCCCTTGGGTTCTGAGCCTCTGGGCTGTACTGGAGGATATTGGAAGCACTGACGTGGGCAGATCTGCCTCTCTCCCTGGCTCTGTTATCCATAAACTGTGGAGGGCTGTGGATCTTCGTTCCCTATGAAAAAAAAAAAAAAAAGAATTAGATGCATATATCTCCACAGAACATAACTTTGAACGACTTTTTTTGTTTGTGCAGCTCCTAAAACTCGCCGAAAACGTTAAAATCGGCGGTTCTGAGGCTTTGCCTTGGGCCGGGGATGTGTTTGGTGTCCGGAGGTGGGAGGAGGGGGCCGGGCTGTTTGCTTAGCTGTGGTTTTTTTGGCAGGAGGATGGAGACTGCCATGGTGAACCTGCGGGGTCTGTACGACCAGCTGATGCGCCAGGCTGAGGTTCTGAGCGAAGGAAGCGAATATCGTGAGTTCTGTCGCCGAGGAATCTGTGAGGGGATGCTCAAAACAGTCGGATTTGGGGGATTTTTTTCGTTGCCGAGGAAAACAAAAGTCCCCGGGTGGAACTCTCATCTGGGCCTTGTTCTGCTTGTAGCAACCTGACTTTGTGCGGGGTCTCGTGTTCCAGCTCATCTGCTGCCAGGAAGGGCTGGGGCTGGAAAATGGAATTGCTCGTGGACATCCCTGGGGTGGGTGGGTTTGTCCAAAGGCTGGGTTCTCCACTCCTCAGTCGGGAGCAGGTTATGGAGGTCCAGGACATCAGGAGGAATTTCCTCATGGGAAGGGCCGTTAAACACTGGCGGGGCTGCCCAGGGAGGTGGTGGAGTCCCCGTCCCTGGAGGTGTCCAAGGAAGGACTAAACACGGCAGGGGGACAAGGTAGGGATGGGCCACATGTTGGACTCGGTCTCGGAGGGCTTTTCCAACCTGAGGGATCCTGGGATTCTGTGTGAACAGAGACCTGCTGTCAGCGCACCGAGGAGCTGCTGTGCCCCCTCAGCCTGGGCAGCTAAAGCTGGGCCTGTTCTCCCCCCAGAGTTCATTCAGCTGGCAAAGAACTTCGAGGAGTATCGGAGGAAATGGCAGAAAACGGAGCACGAGCTGGGCAGGTACAAAGACCTGCTGATGAAAACAGAGGCCGAGCGCAGCGCCCTGGACGTGAAGCTCAAACACGCCCGCAACCAAGTGGATGTGGAGATCAAGCGGAGGCAAAGAGCCGAAATGGACTGTGAGAAGCTGGTGAGTAATTCCTCTGTTACCCCTGGGCCTTGAGAGCGTGGAGACAAGGTGGTTAAACTGCACTGATCAATGGGAAATGAGGACTGGCAATCAGAGGGAGGGGGGAAAAAAAAACCGGCAAGGAATTGGCTTGGCTGCTCAGAGCAGCCCCCAGCTTTGATCTGGGAAAGGAGAGTGGCTGCTCCTGGAGCTGAGCTGCCATTACCTGTCTGAGCCATTTGCAATCCGCTGGCAGGAGTTCTGAGAGCTTATCTCTGCCATCTCAAACACTTCAGATGGGGTCTTAGAGTAATTAGACACAGTTTATCCAGCTGCTGATGGTATCGGTGTTTACAGGAGCGGCAAATCCAGCTGATCCGGGAGCTGCTCATGTGTGATGCCTCGGGCAGCATCCAGCTCAGCGAGGAGCAGAAGTCTGTCCTCGCCTTCCTCAACAGGCCAAAGGTTTCTGTGGGGGGCTCAGGCAGCAAAAGGTAGGAAAAACCAGCGTTTTGCTCTGAAGTGTCAGGTATCAATCCACCCTCTGTGCCACATTCCACGCCCCTGTCAACAGCTTCCCTTTTTGTTCCAGTTCGAAATACGGCTCTTCTGAGTCACTGAGATTGTTCTGGAACCACGGCTGACTGAAAGCCAGAGTGATACAAATTCCCTTCTAATTTTTGGTTTTTAGGCTGTCTACAATAGATGAATCTGGCTCAATTCTGTCAGACATCAGCTTCGACAAGACCGATGACTCACTGGTAATGTCACTCCACGTTCTGAAGTTCTCCTCCCTTGGAGAGCCTGAGGGGAGGGGGTTGATCTCCAGAGACCCTTTGTGTTCAGATTACTGGGGTGCTCAGCTGGTTTGCGTTTCCCTGGTGTGCTGTTGGCTAAAACTTGCTGAAACCCCTGGCCAGTGGTATTTGGGTGGGAT
This sequence comes from Oxyruncus cristatus, assembly GCA_013399855.1. Classification (NCBI taxonomy): domain Eukaryota; kingdom Metazoa; phylum Chordata; class Aves; order Passeriformes; family Cotingidae; genus Oxyruncus; species Oxyruncus cristatus. Next base: position 72,405 of record VXAY01007423.1, on the reverse strand, counting down.
TTACCTTCACCCAGTGCTGTGTATTTCCCCCAGGACTGGGATTCCTCTGTGGTGAAAGCTGTCAGGCTGAAGAGGAGGGAGAAGCGGGTAAGTTCAATTGTTCCCTGTCAAATAGTTCCCATTGTTCGCCCTGGCAGCCACAGTGCCACCATCTGTCACCTCAGTGTCTCTCTTCTGCGTGTGTAGTTTGTTGTCTTATTTTTTTTTTTTTGCTTCTCCTTTCTTTGGTTGGGTTTCTTTTT
>VXAY01007423.1:41888-54723 GCA_013399855.1 Oxyruncus cristatus | reverse complement strand
CGGGTGTGTCGGGGGGCAGTGTCGGGGGCGGGGGGGGGTGGTCCGGCCTTGCCCGAGCGATCTGTTCGGATTGTTCCCTGCACAAGAAGCAGGAGGTGAGGTACGGGACACCTCAGCAGCAGCAGGATGCAAATTAGTTGAGGGAGGATCCGGGGCAGGTGATGAAGCTGCGGCTGAACCTGCATCAGGACCCAAGTCCTGATCCCACCCTTCGCCCTCCCAGGACGCTGTAACCCGTTCACGGGGCAGACTGTGGTGTGGTGGTGGCATCACACAAGCCTCGGCGGGAGGTCCCCAAGGCGTCCCTGCCCGAGTGGGGTGACCCCCGGGCCGAGGAGTTGGTTCCATCCCTCTAAAGACAGCCCGGGTGCTGCCACCCAGCGCCCCCCACGTCTCAACACCCCCCTCTTTGAGTTCCAGTGGCTGCGGCAAAACGTGGCTCGGGGGATCCTGGGCCTCGTGAACGGGGGGGGGAATGATCGAACAAGGCGTGAAAAGGACACTTTTTATTGCTCCTTGGGGCATTGCTGAGGCTACCTGGGGCTCCGGGCAGGTTCAGGGAGCTGTTGGAGCACGGCACGTTCTCGCGCTACGAATCTAAAAGCCCTCCCGCCTTCTGCGACACAGAAACCGCTCAGGACACGGCTGTAAGTTCTCTCAGGGACCTGCAGAGTCGCCCAGAGAGCCTGTGCAGTGTGTCGGGTGGAAACTCAGGGCGGGCTCGACGGCGTTTTGAGTTTTTCTCTCCGTACAATCCCAGCCCTGGTGTGGTTGGAGCGTTTTCCACCCCCGTCCCGTCCCGTCCCAGGGCAACCGTGTTTGTCCATGTTGTTTTCTCTTAATCCAGCGATTTTGGGCGGCTCTCTCGGGTATCCCTGACAGTTTTCGTGGGTGGGGATGGGCTGGGAGTGGCCACCAGGCTAGAGGGACGTGAACTCCAGGGAGGACCAGACCCCTTATCAGGGAATCTGCCACTCACCTTAAATCCTTAAAGGAGCGGGATAAAACCGGCCTTTAAAAGCAGCAGAGGGAGGGGGGGGTCAAAGGGGGGGTCTCCAGGCTGGACACTGAACAGATCTGCAGCCAGAGGAGACCCCCCAGGGCTGCGGTGCTCCTGCTGGGGGGGTGGGAGGCGGTTGTTCCTCCAGCAGGAGCTGCCCCGTGTTCCCGTCGATTTAAATGAAACCTTCGGGTTTCACGGAGCCTTCCCAGGGCAGGTTTGTGTCCCCTGGGTTTTCAGGAGGGGATGAGAACTTCGCTGCCACTCCAAGTGCCCACAACACCCCCACACACAGATCCCAGCAGCCTCCAGGAGCTCGTCCCTGCTCCTGGCACTCCCACCGTGAGGAAACGGGCCAGCATTTCCATAGCAGCAATCAGCTTTCCGGGGATGTTGCCTGGATTTTCCGGCAAGGCACCAGCAAGGCTTTCATCCACCAGGCCCGGGCTGAGGCTCTGCGGTGGGAAGGACCAGGCACTGTTTGAAAAGGCTGGGATGGGGGGTGTTGAGAGGGCAAACGGCCCCAGAGGCCGTTCCTGCAGCAGAGGAGATCTGTATCCAACCCTGTCCCGGTGCTTGGAGCTCAGGAATTGTCCCTACTGCGCTGCCCCATCCCTGGGAACACTCAAGGTCCCGCTTGATGGAGCTTCTTGGCATCCTGGTGGACTCTCAGAGGTTTTGGCACTCCTTGTCCTGGCTTTCTGGCCCCGTTCCCTCGGTGAAGCTGCGCTTGGGGTCACACGTGAGGAAGGGAAACTGGGACAAAGTGCTTTGGAAGTGGCCACGGGGACCAGTCAGTAAACTGGGAGTTCAACAACGCGCTTGGCCACCCTCGTGGTGCACAGGGATAGGGAGTGACAGCCCCCCCTGTGCCCAGCTGTGACCTCAGCAGCTGGACTTGGAGGCCTTTTCCCACCTCAGTGGTCCCAGGGCCTTGGTGCCTCTCCCGGACGGACCCCGGCCACGCACCGGGGGAAGATGCACTTCAAATCTGCATGAACCGGGCTTGGCCGACCCGTCAGGGGGTTTACCTTCAAAGCCAACAAAACCAGGCAGCTGCCGGGACGCCGGGAGGAGGGAAAACTTCTGTTTCCCCCGGCAGAGCAGGTGGATGAGGCAGAAGAGAAAATCCCGTGTGAGCCGCAGGAGTTCGTTCGGCGGTGGCTGCGCCTGAGGGCTCCGACACCGCCAGCAAACCACATCGTCTGTGTGTGGTGGCCACACAGAAAGACCCTTGTGGCCACACACATTCACCCCCCCTCCTTGGGGCTGGCTGGCCAGGACGTTGCAGGGCTGTCGGGGGGACTCTGGAATAGTTATTCCCTCGCTCCGGACTCGGAGCTGCCTCGCCGTTGTTTTGGCACCTCCCAGAGCGCAAAATGCACTTGGGGAGAAGACAAAAAAAAAGAAAAAAAAAAAGAAAGTCCTTGTGCCGTGTCCGTAAAACCCATCCCGGGGCAAACCTACGGCAGGGAGAGCCGGGGTTTGAGGGGCTGCTCTTGCACCCCCCGGGATTGGGTTTGGGGCGGGAGGAGACGGAGCCTCCCTGCGCTCACCGGGTGCCGCCCGTGCTGCTGCGGCCCCTGGGCTGCCAGGCCGTGGCTCCTGCTGGTGCCCAGCAGGCTGGGAGACAGGGAATGCTGTGGCTCAGCCTGGTTTAGCCTCATTTTTCCGTGTCCTCCTGCTCCTCCTGTCACCTCTTGCCTCCTTTGTGACAAAAAAAAAGTCCTCAGCGCGTCGTCGGTCGCGCTCGGAGGGTCAGAGAGAGAAGCTCTGCCTTCCATGAGCGGTCCCAGGACAGCCCTGGCTCCTTGATTTCTCTCCTTCTTTCTTTCTGTGCTCCCTTTTCACACTGGGAGAGCAGTTTTTCCAGCCAGCCTGGCTTTGGAGAAGCCCAGGGCACCGGACATGGGCTGAATGAACAACGCTGGAGCTTCGGCTCTCGGCCTGGAGGGAGAGATCCCAGGCTGGAGTGACAGATCCTGGGCTGGAGGGACAGATCCCAGGCTGGAGGGACAGATCCTGGGCTGGAGGGACAGATCCCAGGCTGGAGGGACAGATCCCAGGCTGGAAGGAGAGATGCTGGGCTGGAGGGACAGATCCAGGGCTGGAGGGAGAGATGCTGGGCTGGAGGGACAGATCCCAGGCTGGAGGGACAGATGGACCCCAGGCTGGAGGACCTGTCCCCCGGCAGAGTCTCACAGAGGAGGAAAGGGCTCATCTGGGGATCAAAAACCATCTTTAAAGGGAGTAAAGGCTTTGCAGAGACGGATTTTGAGTCGGAGGCATCCTGAGGCTTCAGATTTGGAGCAGAACTATTTCCTCCATTCTCTTCGTGCCCCTCCTTTAAATCTCCTTTGAGTCCGGCGAGTGGCACACGTTCACCTCTGCTCACTCACCCAGACAGGCTCGGTCTTTGACTCTGTTCAGTGCAGCAGCAGAGGCTGCTCCCAGCCCTGACAGCCCACACCGGGATGGGGAGGACCCGCCTGGTGATTCCTGCTGACTTTCCAGACCGATCTCTTCGCCGGGATTTGTCCAGACAAAAGGTTTTCAGCGAGCTGGAAAAGCACCACGAGGTTCTTGGATGTCTCCCAACCTTCAGCATCCTCTGGCTGCTTTTTTTTTTTTCTTTTTGGGAGGTGAAACCCTGAAATTATTGAGAGGCTCAAGGTTGTCCTGCTGTGGGAATGGTCTCCTAGGACTGACTCAGAGCCCAGGGATCCTGCTCTGCTCAGGTGCCACAAGCAAAGCTCCCTCTTCCCGTTCCCTGAATCCATCCCATTTAAGGCACTGAGACAAACCAACACCTCATTTCTGTAGCAGAGCAGAGAGGAAACGTTCCTGCCGGAGTGAAACCAAATCTCAGACCAAAACCGAGGCGAAGCAGAGACCAGACACGGCGACCTGGCCCAAATCCATGCGAGGCCGTGGGAACCTGAGCCGGGCCCGGGGCAGGAGGGAGGTGCCAGTGGAGAGTCAAACAGCCCCTGGGGCTGGGGAGGGTTGAACTCAGCTCCCCTCCCTGCCAGAGGGTCAGGGGGGCACCGAGCTGCTGCCCCTGCCCTCCTGCAAAACCTTCTCAGAGCTGCAATGCCCCAGCAGGAGTTTCCTTGGGGCGAAACCGGGGATGTGCAGGGGTGGTCCTGCCTGGCCTGGGGCTGAGCTGGGACACAGCCCTGGCTGTTGGCTCTGCCCCTTTCCCAGGGGGAATCTGGGATGTCCCGGGGTCACCCCTCGCCCATCCCTGGGGTGGCATCGCTCCTGCTCCCCTCGGGGGCTCGGGGGGGAAGGCGGAGGCTGAAGGGCCTTTTCGAGGTTACGGAGCCTCTTATTTTCGGACACCTTTTCCCCCCCCGGGCCGGGGCGCGGCTGGAGCCGGCCCAGGCTGGAGCTGCTGAAGTTTTTGCGGCCCCTTTGTTTTAATCGAAGTGCTGTTTGTTTTTTGATCATGGGCACGAGATAGGAGTTTCCTCTGCAGGCAGGAAGCAGTGATTTCCTGTCGGCCCCCTCGGCCAACTCTCACTGCGCAGGAAACCTCTCGCTCTGCTGAGTGGCCGCTTTTCTGGGAGGTTTTGGGGGTTTTTCCTCTCTTTTTTTTGCCTTTCCCCTTCCCCTCTCCGAGCGTCGGGTCCCCAGGGGGAGGGCGTGTGGGTGTGGGGGTCGGGGCGATGCCGGTTTGCTGGAAACGGGAACGTCGAGGCTCAAATCTTTTCGGTTCTTGGGGGGAACCCTTTTCCCTTCTGGTTTTGGCTTTTTTTTTTGTCGCGGGACACAATTTCCTCTGCTGCCAAGGAGGGTGTGTTTGCGCCAGGTCGGTTTAAACCCCTCGCCCGGTGTCGCGTAAAGACTCGACACACGAGCAAGGGGTTAAACCAGACTTGGATCGAGCCAGGCCTGGATCAAACCAGGCCTGGATCAAACCAGGCCTGGATTAAATCCCACGGCTTTGCTTGCTGTGCCAGGAGGGTCTTTAGGCAGAACTGGGATTGTTCAGCCCGGAGAAGGGAAAGCTTTGGGGTCACCTCGTTGTGGCCTGCCAGGACCTGAAGGGAACCTGCAGAAAAGATGGAGAGGGACTATTTCCAAGGACCTGGAGGGACAGGACAAGGGGGAATGGCTTCAAACTGCCAGAGGGCAGGGTTAGATGGGGTAGTGGGAAGGAATTCCTCCCTATGAGGGTGGAGAGGCCCTGGCACAGGCTGGCCAGAGAAGCTGTGGCTGCTCCATCCCTGGGAGTGCCCCAGGCCAGGCTGGAGCAACCTGTGCTAGTGGAAGATGTGGAATGAGATGATCTTTAAGGTCCCCTCCACCCACGTGTCCGGGTCAGCCCCGCAAACCATCCGGGACGGGACCTGAGCCAATGTTTCCCACCCGTGTGCGGGAGTTTCTGGGTGGAAAAAAGCTGCTCAGCCTCCCCCATCCCACCATCCCAGGCGGGCGGACCCGCAGCTCCCCCGGCGGCTCCGGGCAGGCGGGGATGGTTTCACTCGTCCCGTTTCTTCCCGGAGCCTCCAGGAGCCGCCGCAGCCAGGGTTTCACTGAGCACCCAGGGTTTCACTGAGCACCCAGGGTTTCACTCAGCAGCCAGGATTTCGCTCCCCGCCGTGCCCAGGGGTGAAGCGCTGCGGGATCAGGCGGCTCCGGCCGCAGGAAGCGCGGACAGACGGACGGACACGGAGCTGGGAGCGCCCCGGGCGCAGCAGATGGGCCGTCGGCGCCCGAGGGTTTTAATTATCCGCCTGTTGCGAAGGGGCTCCCCCGCCGGGGAGGGAATTGGTGACGGGAAGAAGAAGCGGCCGGAGGAACAAAGCGGGTGGACGCGGCCGGGGAAGGGGGAGCGGAGCAGCTCCCAGCCCCCGAGGGATTAATCCTGCGAATGCCCGAGGAGATGCTGCGAGGGTTTAGCCGGAGTTGCGCAAGAGCGGCTGGTTGGGACCGTGTTGGGGCGGGGCGGGAATAAAACTGGGAGCTGGAGGAGGAGGAGGAGGAGGGAGAGGGCACGGTGGTCTCGCTCCAGCGCCCGGTGCGGTTTGGCTGCGACTCGTGCTCGGAGCCACCCGAGGGGAAACTTCTCCTGCGCCCCCAGCCCTCGGCAAGCGCGTCCCCGCACCGTCGCAGCCCCTTCTGCTGCGCCGGTCCTGGAGAGCTCCGCGCTCCCGCGGCCCCTCCGCATCATCGCAGGGCGCTGACATCACCGCCGGTTGCCGTGGAAACGGCAGGTTGGCCCAAACACGACCCCTCGGCCCCGTCCCGTGCGTGTGTGTCAGGAAATGAAGGGTTTATGGCCCATCTCTGCAGAAAGAGCCCGAGCAGGAACGGCGGCCCCGGGCCAGGCGGAGAAAACCCCCCTCTTCTCCCGGCCCCGGGGCCGCTGGGCTGGGACTCCCTGCAGGGGAAACCGGGACCTGCTCCGGGCCTTGCGGGGCTGGTTTGTGTCTCCTGGGTTATTTCTGGGCTGCTGAGCTTTCTGCTTGGGGCTGAAGTGCCCCGAGAAGAGGCAATCCCCTCCTTAAGCTGTTTGCTGAGAGATCGGTGAGGCACTGAGGGTGCCCGGGGAAGCTGAGACTGCCCCGTCCCTGGGAGTGCTCAAGGACAAGTTGGGGCGACCTGGGGTAGTTGGAAGTGTCCCTGACCGTGGCAGAGGGTGGGATGGAGGTGATCTTTAAAGTCCCTTTCAACCCGAAGCACTTTCTGATCCTATGACTGAAGAATTTCAGCTGCTACCTGGGGGGGAGACAGCAAATCCCTGTGAGGAGCTGAGGCAGAAAATGGGAGAAAAAGGGTCAGCTGGGGATCAAATCCTTCTGGGGGCTCACACCGTGGTGTGCAGGGAGAAGAGCAAAGGTGTTTGGGAGCCTCGGCCACAGAAATGTTCCCAAAGCCAGAAAAAGCTGCCCCAGGATCGATGGACCCCAAAGGCCTCGCGGGCAGTGCGTGGGGGCTTCGGAAAGGAAGCCTCAGGTGTGGTCCCGTGGCAGGGATGGGACAGTGCTGCTGCTCAAGGCAGCCTTTGTTCGGGCAGCAATTACAACCAGACCCTCCTGCAGTGTTTGGGAGCGGAGGTGTTTTCCCCGAGGGAGGCCTGGAAGCCTCGTCCTCCTCCAGAACCAGCACGGGGCGCCCTGCCCTGACCACAGAGCCGGGCTGGAGGAGCAGGAAAAGCCGAGCACCTGGAGCAGCTGGTGCCTTCACCAGCCCTGGCTTTCCTTGCCCTTCTCCAAACTCCCGGCGGGACCAACCCTCGCTGCGTCGCCCCGGAGGAGCCGCTCGGCGGCGGCAGCTCCGCCACCCTTGGTCTCTACCCCGGCCCTCCCCGCCGGGAAACCCAAACCCCGCCTCTCCTGCTGCTTCCACACCTCTTCTCCAACCTGGAGGCCTTTCCCGGCCCCCCCCCTTCCCCCTTGGAGAGCAGCCCCTCGGGGAACGGCGGCAGCCGGGGGATGGGGGGTTCAACTCGGGGGGATGTGGTGGAAAAGGAAAAGCTGGAGCCGTTTGGTTTTGCATCCGCCCCCCCCTCCGCCCCCAGCCGGGCGGGGGACAACGGGGACAGTGCTGAGCGTGGCACGTGGCCCGGTTTTGGCCTCGCGGGGTCGATAACTTGGCGCTGCCACACGGGCTCAGCCCGGTGAGGGGCGGCTGGGGCTGCCGAGCGGGGCTGGCGGTGCCACCGCGCCGTCCCCGCGGTGCCAACCCACCCCCTTTCCCCCCCTCCTGACCCTCCCGCAGCCTCCTCGCCTCCCCCACTCGCGGCGGGGCTTTTGGGGGGGGTTAAAAATAGGCTCCAGATTTCGGTTGGCGAAGGCGGGGGGCCGGGAGCAGGAGCTGTTTATCGGTGCCAGGGTTTCCCCCCCGCCACCCCGAGACGCTGAAATGAGTCAGATAAGAGGTGGCACAACGTGCACCAAACCCCCTCCGCTCCCTGGGGCCGTCGGGGGGGCTCCTCCTGCGGGTCCAGGTGTCTTGGGAATCGCAGTCCCTGTGGGTGCTCCATGTGACTCACGTTCCCACCGGATTTAGGTCCTTTGCAGCGTCCACGCGAATCCAGTGCCCCTCGTCCTGTCCCTCCATCCCTCGTCCCCAGTCCCTCTCCAGCTCTCCTGGAGCCCCCTTAAGGCCCTGGAAGGGGCTCTCAGGTGTCCCTGGAGCCTCCCCTTCTCCAGGCTGGGCACCCCCAGCCCTCCCAGCCTGTTCTAACAGGGATTTTTCGAAGCTGCCTCGATTCCTGTTCGTGTTTTGGGCTCAGGGGTAGCGGAGGTTGGGGGGAGAAGTCCCTGAAGTGACACATCCTCACGCGAGGAGCTTTCTGCTGCTCCCGAGCCCCTTTCCCAGCGCCGCGACTGCTTCCAGAAGCAGCAGCTGGGGCCTCAAAAAATCACCCAAACCTCCCTCTTCAGAGGGGGCGGCGCGGGCGAAACACCCACGGAGCCGGGGAGGAAAGCGGGTGGCGGAGGAGGTGCAGAGCCAAACCCCAGCGTGGGCAGCATCCCTCGGGAATCACCCCCGGCATCCCACCGGCCATCCCAGCTCAAGTATCCGGGGCAGGGCTCGTGCGATCCCGTCGTCGAGGGCACTTTTTTTTTTATTATTATTTTGGGGAGTTTTTTAATTTTTTTTTTTATTTTTTTTTTTCCCCCCGCGGCTCAACCCTCCCTCCTTTCCTGTTTGACTCACACCTGACGGCACACAACCCGCGCCCAGAGCGCCTGAATGGGGCTGTTTACACTCAGAGGACGTGGGATTCCCAGAAAGACGCTCAGGGCCGGACATCCTGCAGCGAAACGCGCCGGGGGCGTCGCCGGCTAAAAATACCCGCGGGCAGAAGAACGGCCCCCAAAACAAGGCGAGAGGCAGCGCCGGCCCCGCTCGAGCATCCCCGGGGTGGGTGGGGAGGGAGCAGCGCCCAAAGCTCGGCTTTCCCTGCCCCCACCGGGCCTTTCTGGGCACGGCTTGGTGCTGCACGACCCACCCCATTCCCCCTTCCCCCCGCAGTGATTTCTCTTTGTTTGGGCTTTATTTTTGGGTGGGCGAAGGTTAAAAACGTAAATAATCCGAATTTCAGCCAGAGAGGGCTGGTGGGAATGTCCAGGTTATCTGGAGTGGGGTGGGAACAGGCTCTGGAGGGTGGGAATTCGCTGGCTGGAGCTGGAGCTGGAGCTGGTGGCCGCTGGCCGGGTGGGCACACACGTCGTGGTGGGTGCCAGGGATGCCCAAGAGCCCTTTGGCTGAGATTTTCCAGGACCTGAGCCAGAGCCAGGGAAGGTGCTAAAGGCACAGAATCAGAGTCACAGGATGTTTCTGGTGGGAAGGGACCTTCAAGGATCGTCTCATCCCATCCCCCTGCCACGGGCAGGGACACCTCCCACGAGCCCAGGTTGGTCCAACCTGGCCTGGGACAATTCCAGGGATGGGGCAGCCACAGCTCCTCCGGGCAACCTCAGGGCCTTCCCCTCCGGCTCCCAGGGATGAATTTGTTCCCAATATCCAACCTGAATTCCCCCTCTGTCCCTTTGGTCCTTCGTGCAGGGTGGTGGGATCGACCTCAGCCTGATCCGTGCTGCAGCCCCAGGGCAGAGCTGGGGGCTGCTGACTTGGGAGGAAGATCCAATGAGATGGATCAGAACAAAAGGGCACGGGAAGAATCTTCCAGGCCCAGCCCAGCAGCGCAGTCACCCCTTTCCGACAGAGATTTCGGGAGGCAGGAGCTCCCCGTTAGAGCCACTTATGCAACAGGTTGTTACCGGAGGAAGTTTCTCTTTAACCCCAGGCAGTTGGTGGTTGATTTATGTCCTGCAGCCTTAAGATTTTCTGAGTTGCAGCAGCGTTGCACAAGAAGATAATTGGACCCTGCCTTTCCTAAAAAAACCCCTTCTGTTGGGGAGCGTCTCCTTTATCCCCACATCACACCCACCCGGCTCCTCGAGGGTGTAAAACGCAGGAAAACTCTGTGGCTCGGGATGTCTCTCACCTGGGAGAGTCAGTCCGGGAACTCTCTCGGAGGAAATGTTGGGTCTGGGGTCTTCCAGAGAACTGGGCACAGTTCCCTGTGAGTTTTGTCTCATGTGTGTGCCTTTAATTTCTGCTGCTCTCTTCAGGCACCGGGGAACGGTCAGGACAATAAACCCCACAGTGGGGGGACGTGGGGAGCGGGCTTCTGTGGACAATTTGGCACCATCCCGGTCCATGCAGGCACCAGAACTGGACTTAATGGTCCTGGGGCCGCTTCCAGCCCACGGTCCTTCCCAGGTGAGAGCTGCCCCCGAGTGGGACTCAATTCGTTTCCTGGCAGGGGGGAGCAGACGAGTCTTGTGCCTCGTGGCAGATTCACTGGGCCCTCTCCTGATTTGCCATTTGCCTTGAGCCCAAAATAAAAGTAATTTAGACTAAAAGCACACATCAGCCACTTGTGAACAGAAGGGCAATTAGAGGCAGAGAACTAATTTCCACCGGAGTGGAGGAGCGGGGAGAGGACACAAGACTCTGCTCCCTTGTCTGAGCCACGGGTTCCTTCCCAGCAGAAGGAGCAGCCCAGGTTCTCTGCCTCCAGCAGTCCCGGGTAACGACAGTTTTGGAACTCTCCCTCTTGTTCTTGGCCTCCTCCTTGGTGTCCCACTATGGTGGGGATGGTACCTGCAGCCTCCCCAGGTGGATGAAAAGCTCCATCTCCTCGTGGAGGACCGGGGTCCTGTGTCTGCCCTCGAAAGCAGAGCCACATCCCACCGGGATGGCTGTGGCAAGAGCCAACTCCCGGGAATACGGCACTGGGAGGGCCACACTGGAACTCTGAGAGGGCTGGGGCAGTTCCTGCTCTTTCCCAGACTTGCCCTGGAGGAATTCCATTCCACTCATCGTGGCAGAACCGGGGGACAGTGACCCCTTCTTGTCCTCTCCCGTCTCATCCCTCACCGGCCCCTCGTCTCGTGCTGCCATCGGGAACTCTGAGCTCCGGGCTGTGACTTCTGGAATGGAGGGATTTCCCCCTTCCTGGCTGAGTGTGGGTGGCTCTGAGGCTGCTCCGCTTTCAGCCTCCCTGCACCACCACCACCACCCTGATGTTGAACCGGGGCATCTTCCTGCGTCTGCTCCCGGGATATTCATCGCCCGGGAACCCCCCGCGACGCCAGCGGGAGCTTTCACGGGAACAACCCCTTTCTCTGCGACAGCTCCAGGGCTTTGCAGAAGGTTGGTGGGGCCCCAGGAGCTTCTGGCAGCTTCGTCTGACTTTGAAACGGGTCAGTCCCCGGCCGGGCGCGAGAGCAAAAGGAAAGGATGCGAGACAAACCCACTGGTGAGAGCGGGCGAGGGCCGCTCCGGGGCTCGTCATTCTGAAACCGGGCATGTGGAAACTGCTGAGAAGAAAGCTCGAGAGCAGGGCTTGGGCTCCTCCACAAGCCAGAGGGCTGCTCGCCCTGCCTGGGGACCGCCACGTGCAGCGGGGCAGAGAGAGGGAGACCTGAAGGGCGGCGGCGGCGGCGGCTCCGGGCGGGCGGATGAGCGCCGACGACAAAGGTACCCGGTCCTGTCCATGGCGCCCTCGCCCAACCCACCTGCCGTGTTTCCCGGGGCTTTCTTTGCCCTCTGCTCCTCGCTGAACGTCTCTGCCCTCTTGCTGTCGTCGTCACCGTGGCTCCCCCGGGCGGTTTTAGGCGTCCCCAAAGGCCCAGGAGATCCTGGAGGTGGAGGGGAAAGGCTGGTGAGGTTCGGAGAAGGGGGAGGCTCTGCTGGGCTCTGCTGGAGCTGTGTTTGCACCTTGTGTGGCACCCAGGGAGGGCCTGGGTGGTGTTTGTCAGGCAATAGGGTCGGGGTGTGCCGAGTTCACGGTCCTGACACCGCGTGGCCCGAGGGCACGCAGGGATTCAGGGAGCTTCGCCATGGAACCACGGGATGGTTTGGGTTGGAAGGGACCTCAAAGCTCGTCTCATTCCACCCCCCTGGCCACGGGCAGGGACACCTTCCACCAGCCCAGGTTGCTCCAGCCTGGCCTTGGACCCTTCCAGGGATCCAGGGGCAGCCACAGCTTTGACATCTCCACCCTCAGAACCCGGATTTGCCTCGTTGGGTGTCACCTTTAACTCTCTGCGCTCGTTCCACGGTCGTCAGCAGCCAGTCTGGGCCCCTCTTGGGCTTTCAGAGGGGCTGGGACGTGCACAGAAACTTGGCCATCACACCTCGTGGGACTCTGGGGGTTAAAGCGGGGAGAGCTGGTGCCCAGAACGGCTTCAGAGGGGGCTGAGTGAGAGCAGCCCCCGGGGTACCCGGGTGCCGGGAGCTGGGGGGGGTTTATCTGCCTCGCCGAGTTAATCTGGGATCGTGGGCGCTTCCCGTGGACACCGGGGTTGTCTCTGCGCCCGCCAACCCCGCGGGAGAGCCTTCTTTGGGGCGGCTTCGGTCGTCAGGGAAACCTCCCCTAAAGATTTTATTTTTTAGAGGCCACCGAGTCCCGCTCGGAGCCGGGAGAGGGCGCGGGGCCGCCCGCGCTCGGAGCAGAAACTTTGAGTCACTCGCCGGGTGTTTTGGAGCGAAATTCGGAGCTGCCGCGGCCCCTTCCCGGCCCCTTCCCGGCCCATTGTTGTGGTTTGACAATCACATTTTCCTGTTTTTAAAAGCAAATGTTTTTCTCTCCCCTGGGGCCGTAACCGAAGCGGGGGAAGGCTGGGAAGGGGGCCGGGGGCTGATGAGACCCCCGGGGGGGCTGCGGACCCGGAGAGACCCCCCCCCCCAGTGACTCCCTCGGGATCTGAGGACCCGGGACGACCCCCGAGGGGCTGCAAAACCTGGAGAGCCCCCTCCCGCCAGCCCTCCGGGGGGGCTGCAAACCCGGAGACCAACCGCCCC
>VXAY01007422.1:140491-154804 GCA_013399855.1 Oxyruncus cristatus | reverse complement strand
GTATTGGCCAAGTGTTTCTTTGTGCTTGGGGGATATATCCATGAAAGTCAAGCTTTAATTCCCTAGGTTGGGGTTCTGTTGGTATTTCTTTGGCCATGGAGATGTGAATCCATGGAAAAGAATTCCCTGGGTTATGGCTGNTGTATTGGCAAAGTGTTCTTTTGGTCATGGGGGCTAAAAATCCATGGAAAGTCAAGCTTGAATTCCCTTGTATTGGCCAAGTGTTTCTTTGTGCTTGGGGGATATATCCATGAAAGTCAAGCTTTAATTCCCTAGGTTGGGGTTCTGTTGGTATTTCTTTGGCCATGGAGATGTGAATCCATGGAAAAGAATTCCCTGGGTTATGGCTGTATTGGTGGGGTGTGTCCTGGACCATGGGGGATATAAATCCATGGAAAGTCAAGCTTGAATTCCTTTGTGCTGGCAAAGTGTTTCTTTGGCCATGGGAGTTGTGAATCCATGGAAAAGAATTCCCTGGGTTATGGCTGTATTGGTGGGGTGTGTCCTGGACCATGGGGGATATAAATCCATGGAAAGTCAAGCTTGAATTCCTTTGTGCTGGCAAAGTGTTTCTTTGGCCATGGGGGGTATGAATCCATGGAAAACAATTCCCATGGTTATGGTTGTATTGGTGGGCCGTGTCCTGGACATAAATGGGGGACATAAATTCATGGAAAGTTAAGCTTTAATTCCCTTGGTTGGGGTTCTGTTGGTGTTTTTTTGGCCATGGGAGATGTGAATCCATGGAAAAGAATTCCCTGGGTTGTGGCTGTATTGGTGGGGTGTTTCCTGGACCATGGGGATACAAATCCATGGAAAGTCAAGCTTGAATTCCCTTGTATTGGCCAAGTGTTTCTTTGGCTATGGGGGATATAAATCCATGGAAAGTCAAGCTTGAATTCCCTTGGTTACACTTGTATTGGCCAAGTGTTTCTTTGTCCTTGGGGGATACGAATCCATGGAAAGGAAAGCTTTAATTCCCTGAGTTGTGGTTGTATTGGTCTTTCTTTGGCCATGGGAGATGTGAATCCATGGAAAAGAAGTAATTCCCTTGGTTATGCTTGTATTGGTAAAGTGTTCCTTTGGTCACGGGGGATATAAATCCATGGAAAATCAAGCTTGAATTCCCTTGGTTGTGGATGTATTGGTGGGGGTTTTTGGCCATAGGAGGTGAGAATCCATGGAAAAGAAGTAATTCCCTTGGTTATGCTTGTATTGGTAAAGTGTTCCTTTGGTCACGGGGGATATAAATCCATGGAAAATCAAGCTTGAATTCCCTTGGTTGTGGATGTATTGGTGGGGTTTTTTGGCCATAGGAGTTGAGAATCCATGGAAAAGAACTAAACACCTTGGTTGTGCTTGTATTGGCAAAGCGTTCCTTTGGCCATGGGGGATATAAATCCATGGAAAATCAAGCTTGAATTCCCTTGGTTATGGATGTACTGGTGTTCCTTTGGCCATGGGGGATATGAATCCATGGAAAGGAAAGCTTTAATTCCCTTGGACACCTTTGTATTGGCAGAGCGTTCCTTTGGCTGTGGCAGACGTGAATCCATGGAAAAGACCAGGCTCTGTGTCCATGTGTGTCCCATCTCCAGATAAAGTTGTGGATTTTGATAATTGGTTGCAGAGTGATTTGGAGCCGAGGCAGGAAACAGGAGTGTGGCTGGCCATGGCTGGTGGGAACCTGAGGAATTTCACTGCAGGATTGGCAGTGCTTTTTCCCTCTTTTCTGGTCTCCCAGCTCTGGGAGGCTCAGGATGGTGGCACAGGTCACCGGAGCTTTCCTTTGCTCTTACAGGGAATTCAGTGTTCTCGTGGTGGCACAGCAGAGCTGCACAATGTGACTTGGGTGGCTTTGGAAAGCAAAAACTCTGGATTTACTTCCAAGAATTCTCGCTGGCCTGGCCCGTGCCATGGGTTGAGTGTTGTCTGGGAAGCGCAGGGTGTCCCAAACCACAGCAAGGTGGATTTGATGGATTTGGTGAGAGCTTGAGCTTAAAGGAAAGAGCTGGAAATAAAAATGTCTGGAGGGGAAGGGAGGAAGCCCTGCAGGGGTTTCAAAGCCCTGTGGACGTGGCACTTGGGGACATGGTTCAGTGGTGGCCTTGGCAGTGCTGGGCATGGTTGGACTCGATCTTAGAGGGATTTCTCCAACATAAATGATTCTGATTCTACAGTTACCCCAGATCAGGTGCTCAGATCCTTCCTGAGAGCATCCAGATCCCATAAAATCCGGTTGGGCTACTCAGCTTCCAGTGTAATCTCCAGCTGAGCTTGCTGTGCCCAGGGAATCCCACCCGGCCCGGAGCAGTGGGGTTAATCCCCCAAAAAACTCTGCTCATCCCCAAAAGAAGGTGAGCACGTGTGGACTTGGCTTTTGGGGTGAGCCACCAGCTCCTGGGGGTGTTGGAGCACTTCCCAGCCCCTGTGGAAGGCCCGGATGGTCTGTCCATGGAGGTGACATCCCAGGGACGTGCCCTGAGAGCTCCCTGGAGTTCGGGACGTCCGTGGGATCTGCGGAGTTGTGCCAGAATCTGGCCCAGGTCCTCAGAGCCCACCGTGGTTGGGCTCTGCAGGCTCAGGGAGGTCTCCAACCTGCAGACCAGGTGCCTCTCCTAAAGAACTGAGCGGGAGGGTTCAGCTGGAGGGTGTGCCATGCTTTTTCTCCCCTTTTTTTTTTTCCATGGAAATCACAGAGTAGGAGCACTGTGGCAGCTTTGCGTGGTGCCTCCACCTTGAGCACTGACGAGCAATTAATCAACGTGAAAAGTAATTATGACATTAAAGGACCAGTGACAGAACTTCTGTTTGCCCACCCACGAGCTTCCTTGGATCTCCAGAGCTGCTCTTCTCCCAAATATCACAGCTCAGCTGCCATCTTCCAGCATCCCAAATCCACTTTCTAATTCGTTTTTATAACTTTGAGTGGGGCAGTTCCTTCTCTCCCAACATATGGAGGAACTGGAGACATTTCACTAATCAGGAGGGGAGGGGAGGGATTATTTTCTTGGAATAGAAGCGTTGGCATCTGCCTGGGAAAATAACAAATGTTCCACCAAATCAAGTCATTAAATACCCCCTGAGTGCCGTGGCAGGACTATAATAGAACATCTCTGCTGACATCCTGAGCTTGCACGTGAGGATCACTGATGGTTCCATGGATTTCTCTCTCAGATGAGTGTCAGGATGATGAATATTTATCAGAAGGCTCCCAGTGGTGGTTTCTGAGGGGTTTGATCACAATCTTTCACTGCTGGTGTTTGGAATAAGCAGATTTTTGGAGATGCTGCTGATGCCTCCAGCTCTGATGTGGTCACAGACCTTGATGGTACCACTTGAGATTGGGGCTCCAGCAGTTTGAAAATTACCTAAAACTCCTTAACTTTTTTATATAAACCTTTAAAAATATGTATTTCATGTGATTTATGTCCTACAAATACACAGCTGATGGATCTAAAGGCAGGACTATGATGTAACATCTCTGCTGACATCCTGAGCTTGCATGTGAGGATCACTGATGGTTCCATGGATTTCTCTCTCAGATGAGTGTCAGGATGATGAATATTTATCAGAACATATCTGATAGAATCTCCCAGTGGTGCCTTCTGAGGGGTTTGATCACAATCTTTCACTGCTGGTGTTTGGAACAAGCAGATTTTTGGAGGAGCTGCTGATTCTTCCAGTGGTCACAGTGTGATGTCCATCCTTGATGGTGCCAGTTGACACAGGGGCTCCAGCAGTTTAAAAAGGACCTAAAACCTCCTTGTCTGATTTATATAAACCTTAAAAATATCTATTTCCTGGGGTTTATGTCCTACAAATACACAGTTGATGGATCTAAGGACAGGCAGGACTATAATAGAACATCTCTGCTGACATCCTGAGCTTGCATGTGAGGATCACTGATGGTTCCATGGATTTCTCTCTCAGATGAGTGTCAGGATGATGAATATTTATCAGAAGGCTCCCAGTGGTGGTTTCTGAGGGGTTTGATCACAATCTTTCACTGCTGGTGTTTGGAATAAGCAGATTTTTGGAGATGCTGCTGATGCCTCCAGCTCTGATGTGGTCACAGACCTTGATGGTACCACTTGAGACTGGGGCTCCAGCAGTTTGAAAACTACCTAAAACTCCTTAACTTTTTTATATAAACCCTAAAAATATGTATTTCATGTGATTTATGTCCTACAAATACACAGCTGCTGGATCCAGAGGCATTAGTTAGAGGCAGACAGTTCATCAGGCTTTGCTTCCCTCCTTTGGGTTTGACCATCAGGGCCCAGTTTAGCTCTTCCTTTATTTAATTTTATTTTCCATGGCAAATTTATTACGTGGGAATAGCAGCATCTGAGAAACAGGGGGGAAAGAACCTGGAGAACTGCAGGAGAGATCCCTTCCCTTGGAATGCTGTTAAACTGTCCTTGTTGCGCCTCCAATATTTTGATTGGGGGTTTCGCATATTTAATGAAGAGATTAAAGCAAAGCCCAACAAGATGATAAAATATTTTGGGTCTGGAGTTAAAGCAGCCAGAATGGTGATATTTGAACAAACTCAGGAGCCCGGTGGTAGCAGCAAATCTCCATTTCACTGCAGCTTGGCCGAAATCAGATTTATCCCCCCCCCCCCCCCCCCTTTGGCAAGGGAACAACAAAATAAAAAAAAAAAAAAAAAAAAAAAAGAATAAATCAATATTTGCCCAGCTCTAGAACTGGGTCAAAAAGAGATGAAATTATTTCTGGGGCATACAGGCAGTGGCAGCACCAGGGGCTGAGAACATCCTGCTGGAGAACTAAAGGCTGGTTTGTTTTTAGAGGGCTCTGGAACTGAAGGAAGGGACACTTGGAGGGTTTTTTTTCCCTTTACAGAGGAATTTCTCCCTGGAAAGGGTGGTGAGGCCTTGGCAGGGGCTGCCCAGGGAGGTTTGGAGTGCCCAGCCCTGGAGGTGCCCAAGGAAGGCCTGGCCGTGGCACTCAGTGCTCTGGGCTGGGGGACAAGGGGGGCATCGGGCACAGGGGGATCCATGGGCTGGGAGGGCTTTTCCAGCCTCAGGGATTCTGGGATTATATATTAAGGATGGGTGTGGGGTGTGGCTGTGGGGCACAAGCAGCAGTCCCAGAGATGCTGGAACTTGTCACCTCCAGCTGGAGTAACGTGGTGCATCCTCACAGCTGATGTCCATAATCTCATTTCATAAAGTCATGGAATGGTTTGGGTGGGAAGGGACCTCCAAGCCCATCCAGTGCCACCCCTGCCATGGGCAGGGACACCTTCCACCAGCCCAGGTTGCTCCAACCTGGCCTTGGACACTTCCAGGGATCCAGGGGCAGCCACAGCTTCTCTGCCCAACCTGGGCCAGGGCCTCCCCCCCCTCCCAGCCAGCAATTCCTTCCCACTATCCCATCTCTCCCTGCCCTCTGGGGCTGGGAAGCCATTCCCTGTGTCCTGTCCCTCCCTGCCTTGTCCCCAGTCCCTCTCCAGCTCTCCTGGAGCCCCTTTAGGCCCTGCCAGGGGCTCTCAGCTCTCCCGGGAGCCTTCTCTTCTCCAGGGGAACCCTCCCAGCTCTCCCAGCCTGGCTCCATGTCAGAGGGGCTCCAAAACCTTGGAGCACCTTTGGAATTCCTGGATGTGTGGCAGGCAGAGTGGTTAGTTTGTGCCATGGAAACTGGTTTTGGTGGGATGAAGGCTTGGGACTTACAGGGCCTGCATGAGCTTTGTGTGCCAGAGCACCTGGGATTAATGGTGAGCCCAAATCTGGGATTAATGAGCCCAAACAGTCACATAATCCATAGAGAAAATACCAGGAAAAGGAACATGTGCTTCAGAAATGAAGTCTAAGCTGGAGCTCTGACATGAAATTGGGTATGAGGAGGAATTTCTTCAGGGCAAGGGTGATCAGGCACTGGAACAGGGATGAAATCCCCATCTCTGGAGGGATTTCAAAGCCCCGTGGATGTGGCACTTGGGGGCAGGGGGCAGTGGTGGCCTGGGCAGTGCTGGGGATGGTTGGGTTTGATGCTCTCAGGGGGCTTTTCCAACTTTAATGATTCCATGACAAGTGGGAGCCACTTAATGATGTTCCTTGAGCTCACTCTGGAATGGCAACTTTTTACCAACCAAGAACTGGAAGGAAAATAAACCCTCAAACTGACCTTTCAGTGCCATGTTCCTGTGTCCTTCCAGGGAGTTACCGCGTGTGGGAAGTCCAGGGGTTGCTCATCTCCCCTGGATTCCTGTTGTCCAGCAGGAATGTGGCTTAAAAAAATGCAGGAAAAGCTACAAAGTTGATTTTTATGAAGTATTTTCATCCTTGAAAACAGTGGTGCGTTGTTATTGAAACCTCTAGAAAATGAAATTAGACTGGGTCCAGGAGAGAAACAGGATAAAAATGACTTGTGGCCTTGAAATCCTGGATATTGGTGAGGGGTAACTGTGAAGTGAACTAGCTCCTTTGTTGTTAGCTTTGTTTTGCATGGATCTGTGGGCCCATCCTTTCTTTGTGGAGCATCAGAGCAGGGGAACAGGGAGAAAATGGAGCTGCAAACACATCCTGCATCTCACACACCTCGGTGCAAACTCCGTTTCTGCCCATCTTTCCACACACTTAAAAATATCCTATCAAAGCTCCAAGATGCTCCAGGAGAGCCTCCCCATCACTTGTTTATCTCTTCCCCGTTTTCCGTACGGATTTGCATCCCTGAGTGCTGTGATTTAAATTGCAAATGCAGCTGCGGAGCTTGAGCTCTGCAGTGAGAGGTGGCTTCAAAGGCGTCGGATCCCTGTTCCCTCCCGGTTGTGTGGAATTCCTGCCCCCTGCATCCCTTCTCCCACCATTCCCACGGCCTCCAGCACGTTCCCTGCACGGCTGCTTCCCAGCCCTGTGCTCCTGTCCGTTGTCAGGCACAGGGAACGTGCTGAAAACCCTCCTGAGGTTCCCTCTCCATGAATTTGTGGAGCAGCAAAGCGTGAATCCGACAGGAGCTGTAACTCTCTGGCATGGGGTGGATGGATCAGGGATGATGGATGGATGGATGAGCTCCAGTTTAAACCAGGTTTAGGCAGCTGAGCCATCTGGAATTGCTGCTCTGAGCTGAGCTGTGCCTGGATCTGAGGTGTCCGTGGGGAGCAATCTCCCTCCGAAGCAAGTTCTCTCCATATGCTTTGGTTTCTTCCATTGTGACCATGTTTTATCCTCTGATTTGTCCTGGAGAAGGAGGTCCAGGGCCTCCGAAACCTCACAGTCTGCTGGATGAGGGCAGTCAGGAAGATCCTGATTGGATTTTCCACGGTGAGGTGGCTCCAGGGATGCTCCTGGAGCACCAGGGCCGGCTGTGTGGGGTGTCCAGGGCCACGTGCTGCTCCAGGGAAGGTTTGCTTCCTCAGGGATGCTGAGCTTCCCGGTGGGATGTGGGAGGCTGCCTGGCCTCATGTGCTGGTGCTGAGCTGGCTCCCCCATCCCTGGCAGCAGCACTGATCCCAAATGCATCCCAGTTCATCCCTGTGCTCTCATTCCCAGCTCCCAGCCTGGCTGTGGGATCTTCTCACCCGTGGGAGCTCCACAGCCCTCACCAGATGGAGTCGGATGGGGATGGATGGGGAGAGGATCCCTCTTGGATCCACGTTCCTGAGGTGGTTTAAGGCTCCCTTGTCCTCGGCTCGTCCGAGGGAGAAGTGCAGGAGGAGGAGGTTTCCTGAAGGGAGTGTTTCCACACTTGGGTGGGAGGAGGAGGGTGAGAGAAACCTCACACTGACTTGAGCAGCAGCAGGGCTGGTGTGGCACCATCACCCTCCTGGCATCCCAATTCCCACCGTGGGTTGGCAGCTGCTAATTGCATGGAAAGCTCATTTGCATAATGACTCTGGCAAAGGAAGGGCTGGAGAAAAGCCTGGAGCAGGAGGGGTGAATTTATCATGGAATCATGGACTGGTTTGGCTTGGAAGGACCTTAAAGCCCATCCCATCCCACCCCCTGCCACGGGCAGGGACACCTTCCACCAGCCCAGGGTGCTCCAACCTGGCCTTGGACACTTCCAGGGATCCAGGGGCAGCCACAGCTTCTCTGGGCAACCTGGGCCAGGGTCCACAGGGAACAATTCCTTCCCAATCTCCCATCTCTCCCTGCCCTCTGGCAGTGGGAAGCCATTCCCTGTGTCCTGTCCCTCCCTGCCTTGTCCCCAGTCCCTCTCCAGCTCTCCTGGAGCCCCTTTAGGCCCTGCCAGGGGCTCTCAGCTCTCCCTGGAGCCTTCTCTTCTCCAGGGGAACCCCCCCAGCTCTCCCAGCCTGGCTCCATGGCAGAGGGGCTCCAGCCCTGGCAGCAGCTCTGGGGCCTCCTCCTGGCCTGGCTCCAACAAATCCACCTCTCGTGTGCTGAGGGCCCAAGAGCTGGATGCAGAACTGCAGGTGGGGGCTCACGAGGGCAGAGAGAGGCAGAATCACCTCCCTTGATGTGCTGCTCAGGCCTTTTGGTGCAGCCCGGGGTGTTGTTGGTCCCTGGGTGCCGACGCCACCCAAAATCCTTCCACCGACACCCTCAAACCCTTCTCTTTGGGGCTGCTCTCCCTCATTCCCCAGCCAGCCCGTCTTTGGGCCTGGCATTGCCCTGTCCCAGCTGCAGGACCTTCCCCTTGGCCTCGCTGATGATCTCATGCAATGGGCACGACCAAAAACAGGCTGTGGCTTCCCTTGATTGCCCCAAATCCCTTCAGCCCCTCGGAAGTGGGAGATACAGACCCGGAGGGCTTTTCTTCTTCCACTTCACTTGCACTGCTGACAGGAACAGACAGGAATCTTTCGGGTGCTGATCTTGGAGGAAGCCAGAATGTTTTCTTTGCCCTGCTCAGCACTTTGTGTGCTCCGTTCAGCCCCTCTGGCCTTGCTGACACAAGCAGGTTCTTGCCGTGGCTTTGTGCTGCTGGCACTGCCGGAGGTGGCGTCGTGACAGCTCTGCCTCTGTTTGGGAAGCTCTCTGGGAGCTTTCTGGGGGGTTGCTGAGGGGTTGGAGGAAGGAGAAAACACACATTTGTGGGTAAATTCAGAGTGTTTGAGTGGTTTTATTATAAATACGAAGGTGCTCTGGCAGCAAAATTTGATTGACATCCATCCAGAGCTGAATCAGGGAATGGTTCGGGTTGGAAGGGACCTTCAGGATCATCTTTTCCCACCCCCTGCCATGGGCAGGGGCACCTCCCACTACCCCATGTTGCTCCAAATCTGTCCTAAATACTGGAGTGTTGGATTAATCCTCCCTGATTTCTGTTTGGTCGAGTATTTAAGCTTTATTTGTCCCATCCAGCTTGAGTTGTCTCCATCCTCTTCCCTGCCACACTGAACTTCTCTCATAACCAGCGGAGAAAATGAGGCTCATCCCCAAGTGCCCAACCAAGCTCTTCACCTGCAGTGGTGAATTCCCCATCCCACTCTAACCCAGCGAAGGGATGGCTCCGAAAACGAACCCTTTTAATGGAATTTCCCCCCGGAGACCCTCTGAAGAGCCACTTTTCTCTCTTCACTGCCACAAGCAGGACCAGGGATGCTTATGTTTGCAGAAATGCTTCATTAGCCACTGGAAATTTAATTCCAAGTGCAGCACAGGTTGGATTCCAGGCGTTTTCCTCTGCCCTGGAAAGATCAGTGTGTTGTGGGACCAGATGGCAATTTAGAAAGGCCGGGGGGGGCGGTTCTCTTGGAGTCATTTGGCCAAAATCCATTAGATTTTTGCCTACCTGGAATCCTGCTGGTGCTTTGACTTCACTTGGCAGCCAAACTTGTTCCTCTTTGGCAGACGAAAAGGAGCTTTTGGTGTTTAAAAAAGCAAATTTGAATCGTTTAATGTCCCGGGGAACAAAGTCAGGAGAGGATGATGAAAGAACGCTGGAGGTGCAAACTGGGACTTTGTTTTATCCTTTCACTCCAAACGTGTTTTCTGGGCTGAGTGTCTGTGTTCCTTTGGAGCTGTTTCTTCCCAAATCCCTGTTTTTCTTGGCTGGAGCAGCAGTAAATGTAGCACAGCTTGATTTACTGTAACAGCAAATGAGTTCACGATCCGGGGGTTTATTGTTGTGTTTTTAATCCGGTGGAGTGATAAGCAATTGGAATTCCCAAGGGAATGTGCCCCTGTAGATGCCCTGGTCTGTGTTAGCAAATAATCCTGGAGTCAACTTTGGCCCTGAGTGGGGACAAAGTGTGCTACAGCACCTGGATATTATGGAAAAATGGGATAAATTGGATAATATGAAAGGAGCTCTCACATGGAACCAGGCTGGGAGAGCTGGGGGGGTTCCCCTGGAGAAGGGAAGGCTCCAGGGAGAGCTGAGAGCCCCTGGCAGGGCCTAAAGGGGCTCCAGGAGAGCTGGAGAGGGACTGGGGACAAGGCAGGGAGGGACAGGACACAGGGAATGGCTTTAAGCTGGAAAAGGGGAGATTTAGATAGGATATTGGGAAGGAATTGCTGGCTGGGAGGGTGGGGAGGCCCTGGCCCAGGTTGCCCAGAGAAGCTGTGGCTGCCCCTGGATCCCTGGAAGTGTCCAAGGCCAGGTTGGAGCAACCTGGGCTGGTGGAAGGTGTCCCTGCCCGTGGCAGGGGGTGGGATGGGATGGGATGGGATGGGATGATTTTCAAAATCCTTTCCAAGCCAAACGATTCCATGATTCCATAACTACAGAATGTGACATGCAGGTCACCTCTTTGCCCCGAGTGTTTGTTATTTCCTGGAATTCCTCTCTCCTGATGTTTTGAGTTAAACATTCCACGCTCGGGGAGGACCCCAAGACACAGAGCAGTGGCTGCCCAGTCCCTGGACACGGATCTGCAGCTGGTGAAGCTGCTGATTCCAACAGCAATCCCTTCCCATGGAAAGACTCCCCGAGGCTGGCGTTTGGCTGCAGATGTTTGGTCACCCCCAGGAAGGATACGGGGGAGGGCCGGGAGTGGGTGTGAAGGGTGGGGGGACCATCCTTTATCCATCAAATGGAGGGGGAGGGAGTCATTCCAGCATCCTCTGCAGCTGACCTTGGATGCACCACGAGGGGAACATCTGCAAGAAATACAGGTCGTTAAAAAATCTCGGAATGCCAGCAAATTAAGGCCTTTTGAATTTTCCTGCCCCAAAAATGGCTATTTGAGCTGGAAGAGGGTATAAATGTTACCTGGAGAGCAGGTTGTGTGTGAGGGGACAGCAAGGCATCGGAATGATTTGGTGGCTCTCGTGGTGTGGGGTGTTCTGCTCAATCACCGGCGCGGGCGAAGCACATTTGTGCTGTTTGCTGGTCTTTTTGCGACGTGCCCACAAGTGCAACCCTCTAAAATTAGCAACCAGCCCAGCCCGGCTATTTTTACTTGAAAGGTTTTATTTCTGACACAATTGGTCAGAGGAAACGAGTCTGGTTTTCCAAGAAACCCTTGATGGAAAAGCAGCTCGGAGAGGAAACGGCCTCAAGTCGCACCAAGGGGAGGGTCCGGTTGGATATCAGGGAATGTTTGTCCACAGAAATGGGTTGGAAAGCCATTGGAAGGGGTTGCCCAGGGCAGTGGTGGAGTCACCATCCCTGGAATGTTCAAAAAAACCCTGTGGATGTGGCACTTGAGGACGTGGTTTGGTGGTGAAGTGATGGTGAGTTGGTGGCTGGACTCGATCCTCGAGGGCTTTTCCAACTTCCATGCCTTTGATTCCTGTGGAACCCTGAATCCAGCAGTTCCTGGGAGCTAAGACCCCTTGCCCGGGGTATTCGAATATCCAAATCCCACTGAACTCATGGAATCAATAAGTCTTAGACCATTCTGCTCCCAAATTTTAGGCTTGGAATCAATCACCCACATTGCTCCTGGGCCTCAGAAGAAGGTGGCACCCCAACCACTGCTGATGGTGATGGTGTTGATGATTATTTTTAATTCTTAGACATCCCCACAGAGCTTTGTGGGGGGAAAAATTGTTTGGTTGAACTACAGGGAAGTGGTTTAATTGCTGGGATAATGGTTTTTTTGGGGGGGATTAATTGGAAAAAATGCTATAAAAAACCATCATTAGCCCAAAACTGCAGCTCTGCCCTGAGCTCTCGGTCACGTTTTCATTGTCACCTCGGGTTGGTTTTCCTTCCCTTGTGTTGAGGAATTATAAATAGGGCTGAAACCCCACACAATTAGTGGCTGTTGCAGATAAAACTATGATTTTCCCCCATTAAATCCTGGGATGTGTTGCCATGGTGGGATTTCCTGACACATCTGTGGAGTGGTTTTTATTTTCACTCGACTCCTCTTGATTTTTTTTTTATTTTTTTTTAAAGGCTCTTTGACTCCCACATTTCAGCCAGATCCTGTTATCTGGAAAATGCAGCTGCAGGCATGGTTTTATATGTGGCTGTTATTTATACAGCCATAGGGGCACCCACACATCCCCAGGCTTATCCAATATGTCCTGGAAGTCCTGGTGCAAGTGGATTGAGATGGAGCTTTGATGTTTTCTCAGCCTGACAAGGAGTCACTGGGCTCACACTCGGGAAAATATTTGATGTTCCAAGGTGATTTGCTGATCCCTGAGCTGTGCTGATGGATTGGGAGCGCCCAGGCTGGGAGTTTGCTCCTCTCCAGCTCCTCATGCTGATTTTCCTTTGTGGTGGGTGACACCAGGATCCTCGGAGAAGAGAGGGAATGAGGTTGGCACTCTGCTGGATTGGCAGAACGGGGGGAAGTTTTAGGGCACTTTGGGATTTATTTCACCTGGATTGTACCAGAATGAAAGAGAGAGGTTGAGACTTGTGGAATTCTGTGTCCAATCCTGGGGGGATTTCAAAGCCCTGTGGATGTGGCACTTGGGGACATGGGGCAGTGGTGGCCTTGGCAGTGCTGGGGATGGTTGGACTTGATCCTAGATGGATTTTCCAACATAATTGATCCAATGCTAGACATGTAGTAAATAATAAGTCTTGTTAGCAGACGAATTTTGAAGGTCTTAGGTTTTAACTGGTAGAATCCAGGTGGAAAAGTCCAGAATGGCAGGATATAAGTCCAGGAGAAGTAAATCCAGCCAAACGTAGCAAAGAACAATAGATTTGAGTAGGGCTTTGTGGGAGGAAGGTTTATCATGGAATTATGGAATGGTTTGGATGGGGAGGGACCTTAAATCCCATCCAGTGCCACCCCTACCACGGGCAGGGACACCTTCCACCAGCCCAGGGTGCTCCAACCTGGCCTTGGACACTTGCAGGGATCCAGGGGCAGCCACAGCTTCTCTGGGCAAGCTGGGCCAGGTCCTCTCCACCCTCCCAGCCAAGAATTCCTTCCCAATATCCAACTTAATCTGCACTTTTCCAGCTTCAAAGCATTGCCCCTTGTCCCCAGTCCCTCTCCAGCTCTCCTGGAGCCCCTTTAGGCCCTGCCAGGGGCTCTCAGCTCTCCCTGGAGCCTTCTCTTCTCCAGGGGAACCCCCCCAGCTCTCCCAGCCTGGCTCCAGTTTTGGGATTAATTAACGATCCCATCATTCTACGAGCTTTAATTGGGAACTTTTGCTTTATTATTGTGTGACGACTTCCCGGTTAAACTCCTCATTTCCCCCAAGACTTCTTGCTTCTGGTCCTCCTCACGCTCACACCACCACTACTGAGGTGCTGTTTGGATGTTCTCCCCTTCTCTGAAGGACCCACCAGCAGAAGAAGCTCCCCTGGCTCTTGTCCTGCCCTTCCCGACCAGGACTCACCGTCCTCCTTCCCCTGCCGGGTGACATTCCCCTGGAAGGGGCTAAGATTCCTGCAGCTCCCTGTTTACCCTTCTGAGCTTCAAGTTACAGGAAGAGGCTGAGGTGGAATCTTTGGATCGATGAGCTTTGAATTATTTAAGAATTCACCCTGAACTTGGCTGCTCTAAAAAAAAAGAACAACAAAAAACCCCTGAAATAAGAAACCTACTTATGGATTATTCCATCCTGACTTTCCATTCCCTCATGGAAACACTTTGACTTTGCCATTCTGAGATGAGCTTTCACTTCTGAATCTGACATTAAACTTCTGTTTAATCTATAATCTAATTTTTTTTTGGTGCGATTTTGGGGCCATTTTCTGGTGTGTTTGGGGCCTTTTTTTGGTGCATGTTTGGAGCCTTTTTCTGGTGTGTGTTTGGGGCTTTTTTGTGTGTGTGTTTGGGGCCTTTTTTGGGTGTGTTTGGAGCTTTTTTTTGGGTGTGTGTTTAGGGCCTTTTTTGGGTGTGTTTGGAGCTTTTTTTTGGGTGTGTGTTTAGGGCCTTTTTTGGGTGTGTTTGGGGCTTTTTTTTGGGCATTTGGAGCCTTTTTTTGGGGCGTGTTTGGGGCCATTTTTGGGGGGGTGTTT
>VXAY01007422.1:124478-140164 GCA_013399855.1 Oxyruncus cristatus | reverse complement strand
GTGTGTGGGGGGGGGTTTTTTTGTTTGTTTGGGGTTTTTTTTTGGGTTTTTTGGGGGTTTTTTTTCCCTTTTTTGTGTTTCCTTTTTTTCCCCCTCTTCCCCCTCATTATTTTTCCCGTAACTCTCCAAGGCCCAACCAAACTCTGCTCTGCCCCTCTCTGAACCAAACCCAGTGAATTTCGTGACAGGTGAGGAGTTTTTAAAAATGAACTATTTTCCACCAGGTGCTTTCAACATTAGAAACAAAAGAAATCCCTCCGAAATTCAGATTATTTTCCAGAGGCGTTAATAACACAGCAATTAACAGCAAATCTTGATGCCTTTTTCAAAGGGAAACACATTAATATTTCACATCAAAATTAGATTTTTTTTTTTCTTTCTAAAGCCACCCCAGGAATGAAAACAAAGCGGAGGTTTCAACTGAGGAATTGTTTTTAACCACAAGTTTTTTCAGTTGTGCTGCAGAAACCGAAGCCTTTGGCTGCTGCTCCAGCCCCGTGTGTGACAGGCAGTGGGGGGAGTTTTCCATGCCAGGCTCCGGCCACTTTGACCTGGAGCCAACAAGGGCATCCAAGACTGGAGTTCTGCTCCAAAATACTTGAGGAGATGGAAAACCCTCCAAGTTTTTCATTGCAGTGTTTAGTTCCTGGTGCTGTGCCACGGGATCAGCTGCACATCCAGAGGGACTGGGAGTTCTCAGGGGATTGGGAATGAGATGGGCTTTAAGGCCCCTTCCAGCCCAAACCAGTCTGGGGTTCTGTGATACCACTTGGGGCATCCTCAGTTATTGACAATAAAGAGCAATTTTGCTTTCTTTGAATTTGATTTAATGTTGCTTCATTACCCTGGCTTTTAATTGTGCTAAATCCCACCCCTGGAGTCATATGTTGAACTTTAAAGGCATCGTTATTACTTTATATACATAAATATACATATTTATTGTTGTCTTCGTGCTGAAGGTGTGTTTTGAAATATGACCTGCCAGAAACTGCTTAGTCTTAAACCCACATTTCTCTGTCTTTAAATGCATTGTTTAATAAAATAGATAATCATGGAACCCCAGAATGGTTTGGGTGGAAAGGGACCTTAAAGCTCATCTTGTCCCAACCGTTTCCATGGGCAGGGACAGCTCCCACTAGCCCAGGTTGCTCCAACCTGGCCTTGGACACTTCCAGGGATCCAGGGACAGCCACAGCTTCTCTGGGAATTCCATCCCAGCCTCTCTCCACCCTCACAGCCAGGAATTCCTTCCCAATCTCCCATCTCTCCCTTCCCTCTGGCAGTGGGAAGCCATTCCCTGTGTCCTGTCCCTCCATCCCTTATCCCAATTCCCTCTCCAGCTGCACCATCCCCACACAATTTCCCTCAGCAATCAAACTCTTAAGTCTTGCGAGAAAGGAATTTCCCTGCCTCATTGTCCTCCTTCCTGTAATTCCGTAGTTGTAAAATAAATGCTCTTTGATCCCGATTTCAATATTAATTGGATATAAAGAAGCAATTCTCACCTCTCAGTCCTGCCCACCTTGCTGGGCGTCACACCCTGCTCTCACTGTGCTCCTGCAGCTACAGCTCAGGGGCCTCTTGGCACCATTAGGGCGTCTCACACCTCACTTTTTTACTCAGATTGGCTGATTTACAACTCTCTTCCTTCTTATGTTTGATTTAGATATAAATATGTATTTAAATTTTCACAGCTTGTTCACAGTGCAACCCAGATAATCCTTATCGGAGACATCGTCACAAGTGTGTCAGGACTGGTCACTCGAAGTCTTATTTTCTCTTCATCTCTTGCACTGCTCTGAGGGATCAATGGACTTGTTCTCCCAGTCCAGCTCCACTCCCTTTGGATCCCTCCCATTCCCATCCTGGAGCACAGGCTTGGAGCAGTTTATTACGGATAAATTACTCCACTCCTGGGAGGTCCCAGGCCAGGTTGGACGGGGCTTGGAGCAACCTGGGCTGGTGGAAGGTGTCCCTGCCTGTTCCAGGGGGTGGGATGAGATGGGACTTAAAGTCCCTTCTAACCCCAAACAGTTTTGGGATTCCCTGATTCTATTTTTTGAGCTTTTCCCTGCATTCCAAGAGTTGGGATTAGCTCTGGACAAGCAGGTTGGAGTTTATGTGTCTAAGCCACATTCTCTCCTCCTGGTGACTTCAAGTATCACTGAGTCTGTCCCTGTCCAGGCTAACCTGGGGGACTCTCCCCCTGCTCCCACAGGGATCAGTGTCAGGCTTGCAGCTGTGACCCCTGGGATCATGGAGTGGGAATCTTGGCCCCACCAAACCCCGCTGTAAGCCTAGAAAAGCATTCATTCCCATTGACAAGTGTTTTACTGAGCCTTGGATGCTTCCAACTCTGCATCCCCAAAAGTCTGTTTCAGCTCAGCACATGGAGCTTTGTACATCCCTTTTATTCCTTAGGATGATGCCCAAAGCTTTTTCCATGTGCCTGATTTTATTTAAAGATTAAAATAACATCATTAATACCTCACACAAAGCTGATTTACCTTGCAGTGATGACAAGGATGGTCTAGTGGAAGGTGTCCCTGTCCTCGGCAGGGGGTTGGAATGAGGTGTTTAAGGTCCCTTCCAACCCAAAGCTTTGTTTGGTTCACATTTTATACTCTCCAAATGTAGCTGTGGGTCTGTCTTTGCCTTTTCCTGGGCTCTCGCACCAGTTGAGTGTTGCACAGTGGCTGCTGTTGGCTCTGAGGCTTCAAAGCTCCACCTGCAAACTCACTGCTGTTCCCTGGGCCACTTCATGTCCCTGCCCAGCTGACTTTGTCCCTGGTTAAGGGTTCTGGCCCTGCAGGGCTTCTGGACTTGGCTGTGACCGTGTGACACAAGGCAGAGATGGGTTTTCCTCCACCAGCCCGGGTTGCTCCAAGCCCCGTCTGACCTGGCTTTGGACACTTCAGGGGTGGGGCAGCCACGGCTTCTCTGGCTTGAGCTGCCGGGATGTTGTTGTGACCTCCTGCAGCTCAGAGGGGCACTCTGGGCTGGGTGAGGAACCGGCTGAGGGCCGGGCCCAGGGAGTGGTGGGAATGGAGCTGCATCCAGTTGGGATCCGGTCACCAGGGGTGTCCCCAGGGATCAGGGTGGGACCAGTCCTGTTCAGTGTCTTTATTGATGAGCTGCAGGAGGGCATTGAGTGAACCATCAGCAAATCTGCAGGTGAGCCCAAGCTGGGGGGGAGTGTCCATCAGCTGGAAGGCAGGAGGGCTCTGCAGAGGGACCTGGACAGGCTGGATCCATGGGCTGATCCCAAGGGGATGAGGTTCAAGCAGGCCAAGGGCCGGGTGCTGCCCTTTGGCCACAACAAGCCCCGGCAGGTCCAGGCTGGGCCAGAGGGGCTGGAGAGCAGCCAGGCAGGAAGGGAGCTGGGAGTTGGGATGGGCAGGGAGCTGAAGAGGAGCCCGAGGGTGCCCAGGGGGCCAAGAGGGCCGATGGCTCCTGGGCTGGCTCAGGAGCAGTGTGGCAGCAGGAGCAGGGCAGGGATTGTGCCCCTGGACTCAGCGCTGGGGAGGCCACCCCTGGAGTGCCGTGTCCAGCTCTGGGCCCTCAGCTCAGCAAGGCCATGG
Organism: Oxyruncus cristatus; assembly: GCA_013399855.1. Lineage (NCBI taxonomy): Eukaryota > Metazoa > Chordata > Aves > Passeriformes > Cotingidae > Oxyruncus > Oxyruncus cristatus. The sequence continues at coordinate 136,583 of VXAY01007422.1, read as the reverse complement.
AGGGGCTGGAGCAGGGCCAGGGAAGAGCAGCCAGGCTGGGAAGGGACTGGAGCACCAGTGCTGGGAGGAGAGGCTGAGGGAGCTGGGGGGGCTCAGCCTGGAGAGGAGGAGGCTCAGGGGAGACCTCCTCGCTCTGCACAACCCCCTGACAGGAGGGGGGAGCCGGGGGGGTTGGTCTCTGCTCCCAGGAACCAGCAGTGGGACAAGAGGGTCTTGAGCTGTGCCAGGGGAGGTTTGGGTTGGACATTAGGAAGGAATTTTTCCCATGGAGAGTGCTCAGCCGTTGGAATGGGCTGCCCAGGGAGGGGGTGGATTCTCCATCCCTGGAGGTGTTTAAGGCCAGACTGGATGTGGCATCAGTGCCATGGGCTGGGAACCACAGCGGGGTTGGATCCGGGGTTGGATCCAGCGTTGGACTGGATGATCTCCGAGGTCCTTCCCAACCCGTGTGATTCTGGGATTCTGTGATTCATCCCTCGGAGCTTGGGGCGTCTGTAAACGCAGATCATTGTCCAACAGCTCCTCTGCACAAGGTGCCATCAAGTGGAGAAGACCCTGGTTGTTGCCAGTTGGTGTTTTTGGGACAAGACTCATTTTAGGAGGATTGCAATGTCCTGGTTGGTCTTGGGGGTGTCGAACACTCGTTCCTTCAGCAAATGTCCTGTTTGGAGCTCCAGCCTTTGACCAGCCACGTCAGCTTGGCCTTGGGGATCTTCAGCCTCATGTGTCACCTCAGCCCATCAGCTCCCTGCTCAGATGGGTTGGCAGGAACTGCAGCCCTCAGGCTCAGTTCTGCTCCATCGAGTTCGGACACTTTTGTCAAACCTGGGGTTAAGTGCAAAATCATCAAGTTTAAAGTTAGAACTTGAGGATCGACACCCTCCCCCCCCCAACCCTGCATCCTCCAAAGGGATTAATAATCATCTCCAATCTGTTCTTTTGGTAAATGTAGATTAGTTCATTATTTTTAGCCTGTGGAGGCTTTTAAAGTTAATCTTTGGTTGACACAGTTTCTATTTTAATACAGTTATTAAATGAAAGATACTGCTGGTTCCGTGTTAAAGGAGCTGAAGGCCAAGGTTAATAGTTAATAACAAACTTTAATAACCAAACAGCCAGTTGCGGCTTTATCAAAACAAATATTAATTAAGCACAGAGACGGTGCTGCTTGACCTTCCTGAGCCACTCCCGCGAATGTGATTGATTGGAAAAGCAGTGTATTATCTGTGCGCTCATTTACTCCAGCAAGCCTGAAACCTGGGGTTTCCACTGGAAAATTGCTACTTTCCTGGAGCAATTAATATCCTAAAGCCACTGAATCTATCACTGTGGCCCAGGATGTGTTTGTAGAAGAGTTACCTGAGCAACTGGGGTGTCTCAGCAGTTTGAGCCCCAGTGCAGGAGGATGTGAGGTAAATGGTCTCAGATGTCTTAAGTTTATTATAAAGACATTTTCAGTGAGGCCCTGGCACAAAATTCCAGAGAAACTGTGGCTGTTCTGTCCCTGGAAGTGTTCAAGGCCAGATTGGAGCAACTTGGGCTCCTTCCTCGGGGGTGCCCTGAATCCAGCTGTTTTTTCCTGGGATTAGTTGGCTGGTGCTCACAGAGCCCATTCTCAGGGTGGCACTGTTGGAGGTGATGTTATTTTTAGCTCAGAGCTGCAAAATCCAGCTCTGTTCATCCCTCAGCATCCCAGGGATGGTTTCTGTTGGTGTGAGACTCTGCTCCAGTGCTGCTAGTGGAAGGTGTCCCTGCCCACGGCAGGGGGTGGGCTGGGCTTTGGGGTCCCTTCCAACCCAAACCAGGCTGGGATTTTCTGAGATGTGCTGATGAGCTTGAAAATGAACACAGGCTTCATCCAATCCTTTCCAGTGCCGCAGGACAGGGCTGGGGGGAAGCAAGGGAGAATTATTGTGGTTTAGACTGGTTGGCACTGGGAGTGTGGCCCCTGAAGTCACACTGTGCCCAGGGGAGTGATGGTTGGCACCCCGATGTTGGAGCATCCTTGGTCTGCCCAGCCTGGAGCAGCGCCTTCCTGGCACCCACGGGGGCAGGAGAAGGGTGGGATCCCACCTAAAGGATTACAGTGATGCCACAGAGCCAGCAGCACCCTTTGGAAGCTCAGTGCTGGATTTTGTGTTTTGGAGCAGGGAGAAAAAGCAGGAGGCTGTTCGTGGTGTGAAACCCAGTGACGGTGAAGCAAATCCAGGCTGGGTGGGATTAGGGAGTTATGGCACCACCGGAACAGCCCTGAGCACCTTTCTCAAGCCAGAGAGTTTTGTGGGATGCAGCAGTTAGGGAGGACATAACAGAAGAGGTTTGTCAATGAAGATAAGCCAGAGACATCTTTTTATCCCTGTGGGTGCTGAGGAAGAGTCAGGAACGGCTGGAGGTGCAGAAGGATCAGTGCAGCCTGTTCAACTCGCAGCTTTGGCTGAGCATTGGTAATTAATAATAATTATACAGAAACAATGTATATTTTTATGTGGTTTATATATATTTATACATTGTTATATATTTAAAAAACCAACCAAGCAACCAAAAAAGAAACAACAACAACAACACGAAACAAAAAGCAACAACAACAAAACCCCAAAAAACAACAAAACCAACCAACCAAAAAACAAACAAACAAAACAAACAAAAAACCAACAACAAAAAACCACAAACAAAACAAAACAAACAAAAAACCAAACCAAAACAAACAAACAAAAAACCCAACAACAACAACAAAAAACAATTTATGGGCAGGACTGACAAAACGGGCTGGGTGACTTTGGAGGGCTTTTCCAACCTTTGTGTCTCAGTGATTTGGAATAGTCAGCTCCGCTCTCATCACTCTGATTGTTGGTACCTGAGCAGAAGAGTTTAAAAGCCAGTTGTGACTTTTTAACATTGGGGGTTTTTTTATAAGATCTGAACGTGGGAACAACTGAAACCATCTGAGCGTGGAAACACCTCCCAGGTCGTGAGGGAAGTGCTGAGCAGGTGGGACTGTGAGAGATCCTTCACCGATGGGCAGCAGCCCTCCCAAACTGTCTCCTCTTCTGCAGAGTTTGGGATGCTGTGCTGGTTTAAAACCCCCCGAAATCCACGTGTGTTCCTCCATAACCTCCTCAGAAAGCAGCAGGCAAGGTCTTGAGCTGATGGTCATGCCCTGGACTGCGACAGAACTCCAGGTGTGGGAATCCTGAGGCCCTGAGGTGAGATTCTGGTCCAGATTAAAGGCTTGAAATGTTCCAAGTGTGGAGATTGAGGTGATTAATCCTCGCTGGTTTTAAAAACGACTCTGAGAAGCCAAATCACGCTTTTGGGGAGTAGGAACTGTGCAGGTTTGGTTGCCTGGCTGAGCTGAACGACGCGGGGACAGCGTTTGCTTTAGCACTGGGAACCGGTTCTGGAGCAGCATCCCACGGGATGGCAGAGCCGTTGGGAAGGTTTCCCACCGTTCCATTAATCCTTTGACTCTCCAGACTGTGGGATTCTTGTTGCAGGTGTGTCTGTGCAGTGGGCACAGGCTGACAGTGCGAGGTGCCAGCAGCCACATCTTCCAGACATGGGATCAGGTTTGGAACCAGGACACGGCTTGGAGCAACCCGGGATAACGGAAGGTGTCCCTGCCCGTGGCTCATGGAATGAGTCGATCCTTTAGCTCCCTTCCACCCCAAATCATCCTGTGGTTCCGTGGCTGAGAGATCTGCTCTTCATGACTGAGGATGCATCTGGACCTGCTTTATTAAGCATCTTTTAGGATGGGATTAGTTTTGGCCTGAGGTGCCGTGAGTCATCAACTCAGCCTCCTGAAGGGTGGTTGTAAATGTGTCCCTCAAGAGGCCTCAGAAGAAAAAAACCAAACCCAACTGCTTATTCCTGTCAGTGCTGATTAGGAGCTCTCTGGCACTCAGGGACAAACAGCTGCTGTCCCCAGGCTCAGGTGACACTGTGAAGGGCACTGGGATTTTACCCACCCCCGAACTTCCCGGTTGGATTCACTCTTCATTCTTACAACCCGTGAGTTGTTTCTTCTTTGCTCCTTCTTGTTGCGTCCCCTCTTGGCAGTTTGACCCTGAACAAGTTTAATTTAAGGGCTTAAATTCCCTTTTCCATGAAAAAAACAGCAGTTGACCAAGCGGCTCCGTGATCTGTCCAACCTGGCCTTGGACACTTCCAGGGATCCAGGGGCAACCTGGGCCAGGGCCTCCCCACCCTCCCAGCCAGCAATTCCTTCCCAATATCCCATCTATCCCTGTCTTCTGTTAGTTTGAAGCTATTCCCCCTTTTCCTGTCACTCCACATCCTATATTTCCACTCCAGCATTTCGGGTAAATGTCCACCTGTGCAGGCTAAGTTTTTGTGGGATTCCACAATATTTCCCTTTCATGATTTTGTTTCCCCAGGGATTATATTCCTGGACCATTAGAGGACCTTTTCCACCTTTACGAAACACCCTGAAAACTTCAAAAAGAATCAAAAACTTCCCCTTATTTTTCTTCTGATGGAAAAATAAGATTTTGGGGTTTTTTTACCAGTGTCCTACAAATCTTTCTGGGCCCATCCCTGTGGATGCAGCTGGAGATCCTCCATATCCCCCGGCACAGCTTTGTGCATGCTCCAACCAGCAAATAATGTGCTTTATTTCACTCTTTTATGCTGGAAACCCAAACATCTGCGTTTTTTTCAGTGGAGAAAGTGCATCTTCTTCATGGAATCATGGAATGGTTTGGGTTGGAAGGGACCTTGAAGTCCATCCAGTTCCAACTGGATGATTCCATGTTCTGGATTAGGTTTTATCCCCTTGAAGTTTCCTTTTTTTTACATCTTTTTGTGAATATAGTGAAGAACCATTGAAGTTTTGGTTGTTTCCCCCTTTTCCATGTGTCTTGCTCTCATGGATTTTGGGATATGAGCACGACCTGACCCTCAGGCCCGTGGCATTCCCAGGAATATCCTCACCTCCCTGCACGTCATGTGGAACTGAGTTACAACTCCCGGATGTCCTAAACTCCATCTGGAGAAAACATGGAGCAAAGGAATGTTTCCTGATGACTCTGCCAGCTCCTCCTTCCTCGGGGGTGCCCTGAATCCAGCTGTTTTTTTCCTGGGATTAGTTGGCTGGTGCTCACAGAGCCCATTCTCAGGGTGGCACTGTTGGAGGTGATGTTATTTTTAGCTCAGAGCTGCAAAATCCAGCTCTGTTCATCCCTCAGCATCCCAGGGATGGTTTCTGTTGGTGTGAGACTCTGCTCCAGTGCTGCCAAATCGCTGGGAAGATGACCTGACGGAATTCCTGGCTTAGGGAATGTGAGGCCGTTGTGAGCACAGCAGGGATGTGCTGCTGTTGCCCAGAGCTTTATTTGGGATATTTCTTCTGTCACCTCGTTTTTCCTGATTTACTGTGGTAAAATCCGGGCTCGTGGAAGGCTCTGCAGACATTCCCAGGATCCAAATGCTTGTGCATCCCAGAGGGAGGAAGAGCAGTCTTGGAACAGGGGGATCACCCTTTAAATTGCTGCAGTTCTGACACAGATTCCAAGCCTTATTTCAGCTCTCGTCTGTGATTCCCTGCTTCCAGTTCCCAATTCCAAAGGGGTTTGTGAGCTTCTTGCTGGTTTTGTTTGTTGAGCACTGACCTGGCAGCCAGACCCTCTGTCTCCTCGGATTTATCTGCTTCCCTGCTCTCCCACTTTGCCATTGCCAGGCAGTCGTTAAATATTCCCTCCTCTCTTGGAGCAGACTGATGGATTTCCTCCCTGGGTGGGAAATGTGCCTCCTCCAGAAGTGCTAAATTGGATATTAGGGAAAACTTCATCATGGAAAAGGATTGTCCAGCCCAGGGCAGGGGTGGAGTCACATCCCTGCAGGGATTTCACATCCCTGTGGATGTGGCACTTGGGGACACGGGGCAGTGGTGGCCTTGGCAGTGCTGGGGGATGGTTGGACTCGATCTCAAAGGGGTTTTCCAACCTTAAAATCTGTGATTTGCTGGTTTCTCCTCAATGTCCTTCATGGAATATTCCTAAATCTCGAAATAATTAACTCTAAACCCCATAAACCCACACTTGCTCCCTGCTGTCAGTTATTGCAGCAGCAGCATCCCCGTGGCTTTAGCATTTATTGCCTGTGTTCCCCTCTGGTTGGGCTGGCCATTTGACTTTTAATATATGTCTCTGTGATGTATGGGCAGAATAGAAATCTTGGTTTCTGTGGCTGAGAATGGAAAAGAGAAGAAAAGGAAAAAACCTGGGATTTAAGCTAAGGATCAACTGCAAAAAGACAACAGAGCTCGCTCGATGGAAAAAATACTAAATAATGATGTGAAGGGGAAGCTTTAAATACAGAACTCCTAAATAATGTTTAAATACAGAACTCCTAAATAATGTTCACGGGTAATTTGGGTGGTGAAATGTTTTCTGCAAGAAGAACAATTGTTGTTCTTGTTTTCTCACAGTAAATCCCACTAACGTCACTCAAATTGGTGGTGTGGCATTTGTAGGAAGCAGCAACCCTTCTTCTGTGATTATTGGGGTGAATAAGATGGAAGCCAGGTCAGGAGTTTGGTTCTTCCAGAGCCAAGAGGGCGTGAGGCTTGGTGAGCCATCCCTGTGGTGGAATCCCAGAATGTTCATAAATGAGGGAAGAGCCGTTTTGTGACGCTTGTGATGAGCAAAACACGAGGGGAAGGGTTTGGAGAGAACTCCCAGGTTGGATCATTCTGCCTGTTGGTCCATCTCCTTTCTCCTCGGGATTCCAATCTCACCAGGGCAGTGATGCTGCTCACACCAGCTGAGGTGGATCATCCTCTGCCTTTTTCAACAGCCAAAACTCCACCCAAAATATTTCTGAGAATCAATTTCCTGCGTCAACGATTTCTTGTTGCTGCTCAGTTTGACTTGAGTTATTTTGACCTGCTGATTTAAGAATAACTTGTGGAATAAGCAGGTCCAGGAGGAGGGTGAAGTGCAACAAGTGGCCATGGAAATGCCAGGTTTTCCCCAACTGTTTTGTGCTGTTTTCTGGGAATCCTCCGTAATCACAGGCTGTGACGTCACGTGATGGATGTGTTTCCTTGTTCTCCACTTGACCATCAGTCAAAGCCTGGATTCTGTTTGCGGGCTTAAGATATTCCCAAAAGATGTTGTGGGGAGAATGAAGGTTATTCTTTAATCAAGGAGCCGAAGTGTGCCCGAGGGGGGATTTTCACAAGTCCCAAAATTCATCTTTCTCTTGGGATGGGACACTCAGGCTGTGACACGCAGTGACAGCAGTGGTTGGGTGCTCGGTGGGACACTGGGATTCCTTCAGGTCTCTGCAGAGGATCATCCTGTGGATGAATCTGTGCTGGTGGATTCTTGTTACCCCCTTAAATCCTTTGGCAGAGCTGGAAGTCAAAATGATCTTAGCCACAGAATCCCTGAGGCTGGAAAAGCCCTCCCAGCCCATGGATCCCCCCTTGTCCCCCAGCCCAGAGCACTGAGTGCCACGGCCAGGCCTTCCTTGGGCACCTCCAGGGCTGGGCACTCCAAACCTCCCTGGGCAGCCCCTGCCAAGGCCTCACCACCCTTTCCAGGGAGGAATTCCTGCTGATGTCCCACCTACTTCTCCCCTGGCCCAGCTGGAGGCCGTTCCCTCTCCTCCTGTCCCATTGTCCTCTTAAAGGTGGCAAATGGGATCCTGAAAACTCAAGTTGCAGGTTGGAAACTAAGTCATTTTAGGTCAAATCCTGAAAGTACAAAGAGCACTTTCCACTTCTGAAGTAAATCAGAAATAACTTCACTGAAATCAGGAGACAGGTAAATAAAATAATTCCAGACATCAAGCACCAAAATTTTCCTGAGGCACTGCAGCCTGGAGATGTTTCCTTCATCACCTCAGCTGAGCTTGGCTTTAGGATCAGTATTAATCTTTAGGGAGGACCTGGCTGGTGCTCGAGGGGTTGAGGGACTCTGTTTTCATTCCCCTCTCCAAGCTCAGACCTGCAGGTCCATTTTCCATGACCAGACCCTTTCCTGCTCCACAGTGGCAGAGCTCTGGCACGAGGGATCCTCCAGCTGGGGATTCACCTTCGCATCACCCAGAGATGATAAATGGATGTTGTGACTGCACAGGGCTCTCCTGCTGCACCTCCTTCCTCCCCTGGCATCATTCCAGGGGACTTGCACGTGCTGTTGGCATCAGCTCTGCCTGGTCAGGGCACTTCTGGGCAGTCTGGGATTTATAATGAATTACTGTGAGAGTAAATCCTGGGACAGTATTTACCAGTGTGGGAGTGAGGTGTCTGCTCGTCACAGAACGATGGAATGGTTTCTGTTGGAAGGGACCTTAAAGCCCATCCAGTTCCAACCTGGTTGTGTTCTTCATCTGGGTTTAGGGGCTGCTGGAGAGGGGATGAATCCCAGACTGGTTTGGGTTGGAAAGGACCTTAAATCCCATCCCATTCCACCCTTGACATGGGCAGGGACACCTCCCACCAGCCCAGGTGGCTCCAGCCTGGCCTTGGACACTTCCAGGGATCCAGGGGCAGCCACAGCTTCTCTGGGCAAACCTGGGCCAGGGCCTCCCCACCCTCCCAGCCAGCAATTCCTTCCCACTATCCCATCTCTCCCTGCCCTCTGGCAGTGGGAAGCCATTCCCTGTGTCCTGTCCCTCCATCCCTTGTCCCCAGTCCCTCTCCAGCTCTCCTGGAGCCCCTTTAGGCCCTGGAAGGGGCTCTCAGCTCTCCCTGGAGCCTTCTCTTCTCCAGGGGAACCCCCCCAGCTCTCCCAGCCTGGCTCCATGTCAGAGGGGCTCCAGCCATTAGTGGATTCCCATTAATGGGAATACTCATAGGATGGGTGTTCACCCATCCCAGGGCTGTAAAGTTGTGGCAATGAGGATTGTCCAACCAGGAGTTCCTTCACCAGTAGTTCTGGGACTTGAAATCATGTGAAAAATCTGCCTGGATTTAATAGAGATGATGTAGAGGATGTGAAGAGATCATGGAATCCTAGAATGGTTTGGCTTGGAAAGGATCTTAAAGATCATCCCATTCCACCCTTGCCATGGGCAGGGACACCTCCCACTAGCCCAGGTTGCTCCAACCTGGCCTTGGACACTTCCAGGGATCCAGGGGCAGCCACAGCTTCTCTGGGCAACCTTGGCCAAGGCCTCCCCCCCCTCCCAGCCAGCAATTCCTTCCCCATATTTAAACCCTGAGTGTGTTTAATAATGTTTAAGCTGGGCCACAGCAGGTTTACAAAAGCTGGATGTTCTCCCTGGGGAGCTGCAGCCAGAGCCACAAACCCAGTCACTTCAGGGTTTTAGCCCTGGCAGGTCCCAGATTGCCTGCCTGTAATCCATCCTCGGGCACAACTCCATCCTGTTGGCCTTCCCTTTTCCCTTCTGTTTGTCATGTACCTCCTGCTTGCAGGACCAGGGAATTGAATTCCTTTATTGTGACTCATGACTTTGCTGTTCCTTTTCTGTTTGTCACTGTGAGAGCCACCCACGAGGGACACCGAGAGCACTCCCTGCCTTCCCTCCCCCTCTCCTCCTGGTGGAGCATCAGGTTGGATCTTAATAGAAGCCAAAGAGTAATTACAGTTGTGTGGAGCTTGGGATGCCGCCGAGTCGAACGGCAGAGGGGAAGGAATGAATAGTAAGGGTGGCAGGGGATAAAAACCTGTCAGCTGTGCTTCTTAAACGGCTTTGTTTGGTGTCACACCGTTATTTATGTGCCACCAGAGCTGTGGCTTTAGACAGGAATAAAGAGACGCGGGTTGGATTAAACACAAAATGGTCTGGTGGAATATGGAGAGGCAGCGGTCTGTACAGGGCAGGAAACAAGGGAAGATGAAGGAAAATGTGGATGCATTTATGGAGTTGTTGATGTTTTGTGGGTTTTTCCTTGCAAATCAGGTTCATCAACAGACACAGGAAGGCTCTGATTGTGCCTGGGGGCTTTTAGGTTGGGACTGGCAAAGCGGGACATGGGAGATTTTTTGAATTAATGCCTGTGATTAGGAGGTGTGGAAGATGTGTCTGATGTCTATAAATAGCTGGATGTGGGAAGACGGGGAGTAATTTAGGTAAAAGGCCAGAACTTATAAATGTGGGCAAATATGAATGTAAAAAGGGACAAAAGTGGCCATGCAGGAGGTTATTCAGAGACCTGGGGAGGTGATGCCCAAACATCTCAACCAGGGGCTCTGGAAAGACATGCCAGTGGCTTTCATAATAATCCCAGAATCCCAGAATGGTTTGGGATGGAAGGGACCTTAAAGCCCATCCAGTGCCACCCCCTGCCACGGGCAGGGGCACCTTCCACCAGCCCAGGTGACTCCAACCTGGCCTTGGACACTTCCAGGGATCCAGGGGCAGCCACAGCTTCTTTGGGCAACCTGGGCCAGGGCCTCCCCACCCTCCCAGCCAGCAATTCCTTCCCAATCTCCCATCTCTCCCTGCCCTCTGGCACTGGGAAGCCATTCCCTGTGTCCTGTCCCTCCCTGCCTTGTCCCCAGTCCCTCTCCAGCTCTCCTGGAGCCCCTTTAGGCCCTGCCAGGGGCTCTCAGCTCTCCCTGGAGCCTTCTCTTCTCCAGGGGAGCTCCTCCAGCTCTCCCAGCCTGTCCCCAAAGCAGAGGGGCTCCAGCCCTGGGAGCAGCTCCGTAGTTTCCTCTGGACTCTCTCCAGCAGTGTCACAGTGTTGCGTTTCATCCTGTTCTCCTCCAGCACATCCCTGGGGAGGGAGATATGGATGCCTGAGGAGTCAAACACCGCTCAATAACATCACGTCCCGAGGTTTGTTTTAAGGCTGAGGGTCAAATCCTTTCCGTTATCGAAGCCGAGTCCCAGGGCACAACCTCATCCAGTTGGTATCAAATCAATGGAGGGGACACTAAAAATAAATCGGGACAAAGGGGGCATCGACACATCTATTGACACGTCTGCTGGAGTTCCTTCACTGCAGAGAGCCCCGGAGATCAGTGCTGTGGTCCTGCTGCCAGGGGCAGAGGAGGGGCAGGACTGAGCTCTGCTCTGGGGGAACAGGGACAGGCCCCAGGGAAGGGCTGGAGCTGTGCCAGGGCAGGCTCAGGTTGGATCTCAGCACAAGGCTCTTCCCCCACAGGGTGGTTGGCACTGCCCAGGCTCCCCAGGGCAGTGGGCACGGCCCCAAGGCTGCCAGAGCTCCAGGAGGGTTTGGACAACGCTCTGAGGGACAGGGGGGAGTGTTGGGGTGTCCTGGGCAGGGCAGGAGTTGGACTGGATGGTCCTTGGGGGTCCCTTCCAGCTCAGCGCACTCTGGGATTCTGGGATTGGCCGTTTGGAATGTGAGCCAGCTGGCAGAAGCCAGCAGGGCTGACGGAATAGGAAGCACACTGAGGGATGGGGGTGGATGGAGAGCACGGTGCAGAGGGGTCTGTCCTGTCCCCACAACACGCATCAGGCCCACACCAGAGCATCCCTCTCACGGAACGCTCCACCTTCCTGAGGTTCCCAAAGAAAAGAAGGAAGAAAATTCCAGCGTGCCCTTGCCTTTGCAAGAACTTCTCCCACTCGTCTGTGGATCAGGGAAGCAGCTCCAGCCCCTGAGAGCCGCTGGGAGTCAAACCAAAGGGCCTCATTCCCTGACAGGACCCACTGCGTGGTCGAATCCCGGCTCACTCAGACTGTTCATCCAGGCACTTCAGCCTGGGAATTGGGAATTAGTCACGTGGAAAGCTTTGGATGGCAGGCATGGGGTGGGAATGTTCTCCTGGAAAAGGGGCACGCACAGCAAGAGCAGAAGGTTCAGCTTTTGGGGGTTGAGAAACTGAGTCAAATCAGGGCAGTTCCCTGCTCCTAGAGGTGAGGTGACCGAGGTGTAGCGTGGAAATAAATCTATTTATAGTTATTATATTGTGTATATTTAATATATTTTAAATATACACATTTCATTATGCATCATATTTATATTACTATATAGAATAGATCACATTTATAGACATATATTTATGACCATATATTATATATTATTATTATATATACATATAATATATACTATATTATATAGTATATATATTTATATGTTCTATATTTATATAGTATATACATTTATATATATATACTGTATTTATATTGTATATATATTAT
>VXAY01007422.1:89003-124349 GCA_013399855.1 Oxyruncus cristatus | reverse complement strand
AATCCTGTATAAAATATATATTTAGTTTAGATACACATCTATAAATGTAATTATTATATATAGCACTAGAAAGATTATACATAATAGAAACAGTATATTCATATAATATGACATTAATAATAATAATCATCATCATCATCATCATCATCATCATCATCATCATCAACCCCAGCAATAATAAATTCTCCTCTGGCCCGAGGGAAGGACACTGTCAGTGCTCACACTCTCCCTGGCATCCTCTCCTTAGGGAAGGCTCCCAGACCTTTGGACTATCCTCGTTTAAAAGAAACGAGGGAAAAATACTTCTTTTCCCCATCCTTGTGACTAATTTGACTGTCTAAAACAAGGGTCATAAAAGACCCTTGGAGGAGGGAAAAGCTGGGAGGACCTGAGGAAGAGGCAGGAGGTGTTGGAGGGGCAGGACTCTGAATCGGGGGCTGCCAAACGTGGATTTCTGCATTTGGGCCCCGAAGGGCCCCACGTTCCCCCTTTGTCCCCAAAAGGGACACCCGTGAGCACAGAAGGGATTTTTGGAAGTACGTGGCTGTCCAAATTTCAGTCATTCCAGTGTGCAAATAGTTGATTGGACAGAGTGTAAACGTGTGCAGCTTTCTACACCTTCAGCATTTGAGCTTTAATCAACTGCAGTGAGAACTTTAAGGAAAATAAACCCACGAGGGTAGGAATATCTTTGCATAATGGAAAATGTGGGCATGGAGTGGAATCCCAGGATGGCTTGGGTTGGAAGAGACCTTAAAGATAATTCCATCCCACCCCTTGCCACGGGCAGGGACACCTTCCACCAGCCCAGGTCACTCCAACCTGGTCTTGGACACTTCCAGGGATCCAGGGGCAGCCACAGCTTCTCTGGGAAATCCCAGCTCAGGGACAGCAAGAGAAATCCTGAACTGAGTCCTCAGCTGCTGGATGAGAGGGAGTGTTTGTGGAAGAGCAGCATATGGGCACATAAAGGAGGATTATTGTGCCAGTCATCCCCAGTGACCAGGAAAACCCAGCTCCTGCTCAGAGCTCGGCGTGGAATGCTCATAATGGGCTTTTTTTGGAACAAGGAGTTATTTCCTAAAAGGAATAGATGGTGTTATTTTCGTTCTGTGGGTGAAGCTGAGAAAAGACTGACCCAAGCTCAGCTGTGGATTCAGGCTGTGAGTAAGCAAGGCTTGGGACAGCGGGGTAAACTAAGCCTTGTGACAGCATCACTGTGGCTTAACGAGTCCCTGCCAGGCTCAGAAGGGGTTTGGGGGCTCAACAAGTCCCTGCCAGGCTCAGAAGGGGTTTGGGGGCTCAACAAGTCCCTGCCCGGCTCAGAAGGGGGTTTTGGGGGCTCAACAAGTCCCTGCCAGGCTCAGAAGGGGTTTGGCAGTTTAACAAGTCCCTGCCAGGCTCAGAAGGAGTTTGGGGGCTCAACAAGTCCCTGCCAGGCTCAGAACAGGTTTTGGGGCTCAACAAGTCCCTGCCAAGCTCAGAAGGGGGTTTTGGGGGCTCCTGCCGAGCTCAGAAGTGATTTTGGGGCTCAACAAATCCCTGCCCGGCTCAGCAGGGGTTTATTTTGATGGGTCAACTCACATGTGGCAGCTCCTTGTGGAGGAAAACTGGTTTTGTTGGAGCTGGAGAGATCTCTGAGCTGCTCCTGCCCAGCTTGGGGTGTCCTGTCCCTTGCTGAGGTGGAGAAAGGATCAAGTGAAGGCCAAAAGGGACAGATTGGAGGTGGGACACAGGGAGTTGCTGCCTGGAAGCTTTTGGGATTGCTGTGGTCCACTCATGGGTTGTATGTTTTTGTAGCACTTTCTATGCTGGTTGTGTTTTTCATCAGGAATTAGGGACTGCTGGAGAGGGGATGAATCCCAGAATGGTTTGGGTCAGAAAGGACCTGAAATCCCATCTCATCCCACCCCCTGCCGTGGCCAGGGACACCTTCCACCAGCCCAGGTTTCTCCAGCTCCCCCCACTCTGCCCATCTCCCGTTTACCTAATTACACATTCCAGGTACTTTTCTTCTTTACTTTTAATTACTGTTTTTCTACCCAGGCTTCAAGTGCCCGGACCTAAAGAATAATTACAGAGCAGCTCCCAGACAACAGCCCTGCACTTGAAACACTCTGAAAGCTGCAATAGATCTGCTTCCTACCTGCAGGAGCGTCGGGGCTTTAATTAACCGCTCTGGGAGACCATCACCAATCCATTTGCTCCTCCTCTCCCTTCCTCCTCCCTCCCTGTTGCTCCTGTTTCACGAGGGTGGTTTCGACTGTGGCAGTAAAGACATAATGGATGGTGTGAGGGATGTTTGGATAACCCGTGAAGCTCCTCCACCTTTGGCTGAGGAGGAAATAAATCCCCCAGCCCCCCGGCTTGTCATTCCTTCCTCTCCTCCCGCGTGCTTTTGCTTTTCCCTGTATCTCGTGGATTAGCTGGTCCAACAGTGGGACTTTTCCTCTCCCAAAGTGTGACAGGACCCTTCCCCGTGCCGGGGAATCGCTTGGCCACAGCGTTTCTAGGGAAGCAGTGGAAGTCAGGGCTGCAGGTTCCAGCGGGCCGAGCGGCGTTGGAGTGTTTTGAAGGCAGGTGTAAAACTTCCCAGATGGGCTTTGTTCGTGGAAAACATGCAGTCACCTCTCTCCAGGAAGCACTTCTCCAGATGTCAGTGCCATTGATCTCCTCTCCAGGTTTAATTGAGCCCCGTTTTCCTTTATGAGAGCACGCTGAAGTGTTTTACTGCCTGGTTGGGACACAGGGGTTTAGCCCAAATCCTTGTGGAAAACCTGCAGGCTGCGGAAACCGTGTGCTGGTGTCCTTTGAGGAGCTTCTGAGCAGGGCACGCATTGACAGGACACAGGGAATGGCCTCAGACTGACAGAAGGGAGGTTTAGATCGGATATTAGGGAGGAATTCCTGACTGGCACAGAGAAGCTGTGGCTGCCCCTGGATCCCTGGAAGTGTCCAAGGCCAGGTTGGAGCAACCTGGGCTGGTGGGAGGTGTCCCTGCCCATGGCAAGGGGTGGCACTGGGTGGACTTTAAGGTCCCTTCCAACCCAAACTGTCCAGGATTTGGATTCCATGTCAAAAATCCCTTATTTCTAGAAGCTCATAAAGACTTGTACCTGGTAATGTTTTTTGTTTTTTGTTTTTTTGTTTTTTTTTTTTTTAATTAATATTTTTTTTTTAGCTTGTTGGATTTTCTATTTAATAATAAGAGAATCTGAAATTTCTGAAATAAGTCCCCAGAATTTCCAGCACAACTTCAGGGACAAGAGCTAACACTATTTGGCTTTACAGGGGAGAAAAACCTGCATACACAGGGGAGGGTCTGGCCCAGGTTGCCCAGAGAAGCCCCTGGATCCCTGGAAGTGTCCAAGGCCAGGTTGGAGCAACCTGGGCTGGTGGAAGGTGTCCCTGCCCATGGAAAGGGTTGGAACTGGATGAGCTTTAAGGTCCCTTCCAACCCAAACCATCCTGGGATGGGTTTTTTGTGTCATAGCTGGAAAACTGCGTTGACCCGTTTTCCCCTCGCAGACCAAAATCTCCTTGAATGATTTCCCAGGGTACGTGGAGTGGTCATTCCAGAGGGTTCCAGAATGTCATTTATCCACGGAATAATGAGGATTATTCTTGGCCTAGAAACCAAGGGAGTTCACTTTGGCAGAAAAGAAGTTTGGGGGAGAAATATTTGCATCCGTTGTTCCATTTTCTCTGTTTTTATTGCAAAACAGGCCATTTGAGAAGGAGTTAATTTGAAAGAGGTTAATTTTCAGTTTAGGGCGATCACATTCATTTGTATATATTCTGTGTATTTATTTATATATCTCTGTTTTAGTAGATTTGGGTGATACCTGTTTTAGAGTCGACGCAGTTGCTGCTGTCAGGGGTTTGGTTCACTCTTGTCATTAGTGGGGTGGGATAACGAGTCCTCCCCTCACATCCCAGATCCTGGGATGATCCTGGTGGATGCAGCGAACCAGTGGAGTTTAGAAATGGTACTAATTTCATGTCAGTGGGTTACCTGGTGTTTGATGAAGCAATTTCACCTTTATTTCAATTATTAATTATGCATTTGAGCAGCTTGTTGATGGCCAAGTTGGTTTAAGTCTTGCCTCAGAGGTCTGTGCTTATTTAACATGTAAATACCTGTGTGTGAAACAACATGACAGTGGAAGCCATTTCTGGTCTGTATTTCATGAAAAAAATGTAGAGTTTGCGCTTAACTTGGCAGAAAATTCCATGTTTAGAGGGGCATGTCTGGGGTTTGTATTTATATTTATTTCAAATGGGGTTTTTTTGAGGGAAAAAAAAAAAAAGCAGAGGAAGGGCTGGTGTCCTGAAGGGAAAAAAATTCAATAGAGCCACAGAAGTAGGTCAGTTTTTAAATGTAGCAACTTGTCCTTTTAAAAATAGGAGCTGTCAGATGTCCAGGTCCTTTGTGTGTCTCCAGGATTGCTGTCTGGGTCTGGGAAATTCAGGACACAAATAGTCTGGCTCCTGTGTTGACATCAGGGTGGTTGTCATGTGCTTCAGCTTAAAGTCACCGTGTTCAGGATCCAGATTCCAGTTTTTGCTGAGTATTCCCAAATTCCCAGACGCAGGAGGAGTTTGTGGAGGGCCCAGTGATCCAGAGCTTCACTCAGGTGAACAGTCTGGCAGTGCTTCATCTGGGTCTTGTATAATGAGCAAGTTGCAGTTGTGTGGTCGCTCCCAGAGGCGTGGCAGAAGATTGGAATAGAAGGGATTGGTGGGAAAACCTCATCCCAGGAGCATCTGGGTGTCCAAAGCACCAGTTGGGACATCTGGGTCTGGGAAATTCAGGTCACAAATAGTCTGGCTCCTGTGGTGACATCAGGGTGTTGGTTGTGTGCTTCAGCTTAAAGTCACCGTGTTCAGGAACCCAGATGGCAATTTTTGCTGAATATTCCCAAATTCCCAGATCCAGGAGGACTTTGTGGAGTGCCCAGAGATCCAGAGCTTCCCTCAGGTGACCCAACCTGGCAGTGGTTCTGCTCCATCAGTGTCTCATGAGGAGCAAGTTGCAGCTGTGTTGTCACTTCCAAAGTCGTGGCAGATGATTGGAATTGAAGGGATTGGTGGGAAAACCTCATCCCAGGAGCATCCGGGTGTCCAAAGCACCAGCTGGGACATCTGGGCAACCTCATCTCCTGGATGGTGCAGATGTAGGTCTTGATGAGGCAGGCTGGGTGATGAATTAATTCCAAATAAGGAAGAAGATGGAGGAAATCCTCAAAGTGAGGACATGTGGTGGGTTTTTTAGGAGCAACAGGGGGAGACCAACGTGATTTAGTGGGATTTGTCCCTGCCCGTGGCAGAGGGTTGGACTAGATGGGCTTCAGAGGTCCCTTCTGAACCAAACCATCCTGTGATGGTTGACATGCATGACAATCCATGGCAGCGCAGCTGAACGGGAATTCCATCCCAAGACCTGAGGGATGGCCAAGATTCTCCAGCACCTCCGGGATGGGTTGTGTATTGCAGCCTCTGCTACCCCTAAAACTGTCGTCCCTAAATGAATGCCATGGCTGCCAGTGCTGTGGCATCTGTCATTCGCTGCAGGAGGAAGGAAAAGCAGGAGCCAAAGCTTGGCCTAAAGCACTCCTGGGCTGGGTTAGCAGAGGAATTGCACACGGGGGATTTAAAGACTGTTTAAATCAGGAGCTGAGAGTCTTGGTGAGCTGCTCCCTGGCTGCATTCCATGGCTTTGGAACAGGAAAGGTGGATGGGACACTTAAAAGAGGAAGGATTGTCACCTCAGGGGGGTCAGCTGAGGGTGTCGGCAGGTTCTGTGCTTGGATCTCCAGCTGGGGAACTGGGGAATCGTGGAATGTCCTGAGCTGGGAGGGACCCACGAGGAGTCCAATCCTGCAGGGAGAAGTGTCTGGCATGGTGGGGATCACAGGGGATGGATCTGGAGCTGTGATGAGGATGATGAGGGTGGGATCCCCCAAAAATGGAGTACTAGAAGGGGGTTCTACGGGGGGTGCTCTCAGAGCTGCCCAGGAAGTCCACTTCCATGGGGTGAGCACACACTGGGGTTCTCCAAGCAGTGGCTCCAGGGGATTGACCCCTGAGGTGGTGGGAGCCCCTCCTCCCACCTCCTGCCATCCTTTGGTTCAAGGCTGTGGGTGGAAAGCCCTCGATTTATGTCCTAATTAACTGTCTCTGTGCTCAGGTTCTCAGCCAAAGCTTCTTCTGCACCCCTGGGTGCAGCACAATGGCCCAGGCCCCTGCAAAATCCCTGGATTTGGGGTTTCCTCCGTGAAAACAGTGGTGTCTGTTCCTTGCTCCTCTCTAAATTAGATCCTCCCCACGGGAAAACACCAGAGCGATGCAGTGTGTCGGTGTCATTCCACGTGAATCCCATTCCTGACCCGCACCAAAGGTGTTTCTTTATCAGAGACAGAAACCTCAGCCCGGGGAATGTTGTTCCTCCACCAAACAGGCCTTTTATCCCCTGGCAAATAGTTGTTTGACTCGAAGATGAAGGACTTGCAGCCTGCAGGAGGCTGCTGTGACACCTGGGAAGCGGAAGGGAAGGTCTGGAATCGCAGGCTGAGCGTGGGGAGGACTGGAGGTGACTCCGTCACTCCCATCCCCGTCCCCTGCCAAGGGAACAAAGCCTCGTGTCACAGGCAGGTTTGGGAGGGGAGAAGGAACCCCCTGTTCGTCATTCAGAGCAGAGCCGGAGCTTCCTGGGCTTGTTTTTAATCTTCCCGTCTCGCCTGGAGGGCTGTGCCGTGGGTGCCGAGGCCGGAATTCGCTGGAGTTCCCAGCAGCACGGGAAGGACAGGCTGGGTGAAGAGCTCGTCAGTCGGAATGAACCTTTTCTGTGGTGGGAAGCTGGGATCAGCACAGGCTCCTCCTGTCATACCCTTGCTGCCAGGCTTTCCAAGGGGAAACTGGGATCGGAGCCGCTGGATCTGACCCCAGCTGGGATCGTCACTGGGAGCGTGAAGTGATTTGTGCAGATGCAGCTCCTGCTGCGCTGGCCACAAATCCAGTCCAGTTTTCCCTCTTTTCTTCCCAAGAATTTTAGTTTTGGCTTCTGAACTGGTCATGAAAAGAATGCTTGAGGTAATCATGGAATCCTGGAACAGTTTGGATTGGAAGGGACCTTAAAGCCCATCCCATTCCACCCCCTGCCATGGGCAGGGACACCTCCCACTATCCCAGGTCACTCCAAGCCCTGCCACCCTCGGGAATTTGGCACTTAAACCCCACCCTACCCCAGTCTTTGCTCAGTTAAGAACACCAAATACTTGATTTTCATCTAGTAATGGACCAAACCGGTCTCCCTTGGAATTCACAGGGGGCTGGGAAGTGGGAAGAGGGTAGTAGGATCACAAATACATCTATTTTCCTCTGAGCTGTTGTTTAATTTTTGTTTGGCATCTGAAGTGTAGCTACACGACTCTTTAGACGGGAATTATTTCTGAAAGCCAGTGTGTCAGGGTGTCTTTTTTCCTGGGAAAAGGGTGTTCTGCTCCTGTTTGTGCATTTGACTGTAAATAACAGCTCTGTCCCTGTTGGGTCCCCTCAGTTTGGGTGCAGATGGAGGGTTTTGTCTGCTCTCCCACCTGCTGGTGTGTGACTGCAGGTTTTCGTATCCCAGTCTTCCTCTGGAAAACTATCACGTTCCAGTGGCATGGAATGGAGGAAATGCAGTGAGAGAGGATGTGAATATTATGTTTTAAGGAGAACTGGCTTATTCTTGGGAGGAAACAAGTTCTAGGGAAGTTTCCCTTACTAGGGAAGCATTTTCGGAGTCTCCCATGAAAACCCAACTTCCAAGAGGTCCAGCTGTACCTCCTGGTTATTGGCAGCTTGGAGTCCATTGGGATCCAAAACACATCTTATTTATTAGCTTTAATTTCTGCTCTGGGGTAGATTTACTTCTGTTGGTACCTTTTACACGACCTACTCTGTCCCTGGCAGCTCCTGCTTGGATTAATCCATAAATTCATCTTATTCTCCTGGGAATAAGGTCTTAAAGTTGGGAGGAGATGGGCTGAGCGGGCATTTTAACTCAGGGAATCCCACAATGGTTTGAGTTGGGATGGACCTTAAAGATGATCTTGTTTTAACCACGGGTTTAACACCTTCCTGTGGTATTTTTTTTCCCCTAAAAATACTTTTCCTGAGCCAAATTGCTCCCTGCTGTGCCGTTCCCTTGCTTGCAGTGATTTCCAGGCTCCTGCTTTATTTGCAGGAGAGGTCACTTCAGCTCAGGCTCCTGGAGGGTTTTGGGGAACACCAAGAAAGGCTCGTGGGAGGTGGGCTGGTTTTCACACAGTGTTTTGCTTATTGGAGCTGTGGTTAAAGGAATTTGGAATCTCTGCTGTGCCCACGGAGATCAGAGTGACTGGAAAGGTCAACACCAGCCTTTCCTGTTCCCACTTTTTTGCCTGGAGAGAGTTGTCCCCCAGGGGAAAGGCTGTCCACTCTAATTTAGTGCTTTGGGTGCTTTAGAGCTGTGGTGGGGAAAAAAAGAGGGAAAATGTGATTAGAGACATGCTGGGAACTGGGCAAGGGAACGGGAAAAGGGATTTCACCTTGGCAGAGCTCGTCTGGCTGCTAAAATGGCCCAAGGTTTTGTGGCTTTTGGAGAGGTTTATATGGAATCCCAGAATCCTGGAGGCTGGAAAAGCCCTCCCAGCCCATGGATCCCCCCTTGTCCCCCAGCCCAGAGCACTGAGTGCCACGGCCAGGCCTTCCTTGGGCACCTCCAGGGCTGGGCACTCCAACCCTCCCTGGGCAGCCCCTGCCAAGGCCTCACCACCCTTTCCAGGGAGAAATTCCTCCTCCTGTCCCCCCTGCCCCTGCCCTGGCCCAGCTGGAGGCCGTTCCCTCTCCTCCTGTCCCTGTTCCCTGGGAGCAGAGCCCGACCCCCCCCGGCTCCCCCCTCCTGGCAGGGAGTTGCAGAGCCAGAAGGTCCCCCCTGAGCCTCCTTTGCTCCAGGCTGAGCCCCCCCAGCTCCCTCAGCCCCTCCTGCTGCTCCAGCCCCTTCCCAGCTCCGCTCCCTTCCCTGCACACGCTCCAGCCCCTCCGGGTCTCTCTCTGAGGGTCCCAGCAGTGCCCCAGCACTGGAGGTGTCACCCCAGCAGTGCCAGCACAGGGACAGTCCCTGCCCTGGGGCTGTTTCCCACCCTGGGGCTGGCACAGCCCAGGGGCCATTGGCCTCCTGCCCACCCGGGCTCGTATTCCTTGTTGTGTTCTACGATGAGCTGGAGCTTGTAACTCCTTTCCCAAAGACCTTTGGAGTGTGGGGGGTCTGGAGCGGTGCCTGGAGCAGCTCTGGTGCCCCTGGATGTGGCTGCAGGCCCTGCGAAGCCGAGCGATGGGGTTTGCAGAGTTTGCCTCTGCCTTCGGTGAAGGACACGAGCAGCCCTCCCACCTCCCCCGCCCTGCTCCTTTCTCCTCCTGAGGAGGGTGAAAATGAGGAAATCGGTTCCCAGTGGGACTGACTGCCATGCACTTTGCACCTCTGATCATCTGACTCCTCATTCTTTCGCTGCCTAATATTTCTTCAGACCTAAAGAACCTCAGGGTTCTTTAGGAAACCCAGCCACGAGTTTTCCTCCGTTTCCCACCCTCCCAGAGCCCTCTTAGACCCTTCTCCCGGCCTTTTTCTCGGGGCTGGTTTCTTTTTGAGGGCACCACAGAGCACCAAACGAGCTCCAGGTGCAGGAACAGCGTCACCCGCTGGCTCTGAGGCTCCTTTACTGGGCGTGTGAGGGCTTGGAGGTGGGAAACAGAAGAAAACACGGACAGAACACCTCAACCACACGTGGCTGGCGTTCAGCAGGGGTGTAAATTGAATCTGAGCTGGGCTGCAGGAGGCATTTTGCGACAGGAGAGAGCGAGGTGAAGGCTCGCTGAGGCTGAAGCAAAAAGAAGGTCACCAGGAAAATAGAAATGGTTGTGTTATTCTGTTGTGGGGGAGGGAAAAAAAGCCTTCCGGAAAAAGCCAAGGGAAAAAAAAAAAAACAGCTGGTAAAGGTCGTTTTTTGGGGTTTTTTCGAGGATTCACGGACATTTTAATGGAAGCAGGAGTTGCTGGGGGGTGTTGGAGTGTGGCCCCAGGTGTGTCGCAAACACAGGGAGCTGAGCTCGTGTTTGGGAGCCTGTGGGTTGAGAACATGCGGATTTTGGGGTGGGAAGACCATTATCAGGTGGGATGGCAAGAACATGGAAGGGCTCTGGTGTCCCAGCTGTTAATGGGAGTCCCACCTGGAAGTCCACGTGCTGAGGTTTTCCAGAGAGGCTGTGGAGTCTTAATCCTTGGGGATACTGTGTCCAGCTCTGGGCTCCCCAGGACGGGAAGGAGCTCCTGGAGCAGGTCCAGGGCAGGGTGACGGAGCTGAGGAAGGAACTGGAGCATCTCTGAGGGAGCTGGGGCTGCTCAGCCTCCAGAGGGGACACTGAGAGGGGCCCTCCCCAAGGGCTGGCAGGGCCTGCAGGGAGGGGGCAGAGGATGGAGCAGGCTCTGCTCGGGGGGGCCCAGCAATGGCACAAGAGCCACGGGCAGGAACTGATGCCCAGCAAGTTCCAGCTGCACAGGAGGAAGAACTTCTTGGCTGGGCAGTGCCCCAGCCCTGAGCAGATTGGCCAGAGAGGGGGAGTCTCCTCCCTGGGGATATTCCAGAGCCCTCTGGACACAATCCACGTGCTCTGGGATGGCCCTGTTGGAGCAGGGAGGTGGCACCGGGTGATCCACTGTGGGCCTTTCCAACCTGACCTATTCTGGAATACTCAAAATCTGATTATTCCCTGGAATAAACTCCTCCTCCTGGTCTGTTGGAGCAGGAAGCTGGTCCAGGTGATCTCCAGAGGTGCCTCCAACCTCGACCACTCTGTGGAACAACCATTCCATCCACACTCGAGCTCTTCATTCCCCTTTATTCCCATCTACCTCCTTGGCCTGACTGCATCCCAGCACACATCCTGCCACCCAAGCCGGGGAGCACTTGGATATGTTGGAATGTGTCCCACTGAGAGGCTCTGTTGGAATAACTGCCACGAAGAAGACACCAGCCTGAAGAAACAAAGCACATCTCAGTGCCAAATGACTTGCCAAAGCTCCGTGAACACAAAAAAATAAGTGGTTTAAAAAAACCCAACAGCATTAAAAGTCTTGGATAGTGCTACAAATTAAATTAGGAGGAGGAAATAAGCAATTAAAAGTGGATGGAAACACAGATTGTTCATGCCAGGGAGGAAAATGATGTGTCAGAAAAACTGGTGTGTTAATTCAAGCCCCTTGGAAAGCGGGAAGCTCTTGGGCTTGGGGAACTGATCATTTGATTTGCCTTGGAAGAAACAGAATTTAGGGAGTTAAAGCTGCAGCTTTCGTGTTTTTCTTACCGTTTCAAAGGCACTTTAAGTGCTTGGAACAGGTTGCCCAGAGAAGCTGTGGCTGCCCCTGGATCCCTGGAAGTGTCCAAGGCCAGGTTGGAGCAACCTGGGCTGGTGGGAGGTGTCCCTGCCCATGGCAGGGGGTCGGACGGGATGGGCTTTAAGGTCCTTTCCAACCCAACCCATTCCATGAGTCTGTTTGACCTTCTGGATGTAGCCAAGGAGAAAGGAGTGTAAAGGGTCAGGAAAACACCTCAGCACTGAACCACCTTGGAATGTTCCGTGCTCATGTTGTTTAAAGCCCTGTATTTTGTATTTTATATAAAAATAGCTCAAAATCCCAGATGTTTATTTTTTTTTCCCCAGAAATAAATTGAAAAAAGTGTCTGAATGAGAAATTGCTGTAGAAACTACGGGGGTTTTCCTCTTTTTCCTGGTTACAGGGTTGAACATTTTCCATCAGTCTTGTGAGAGGTGACGCAACCAAAGTACAGATTTTAGACCATGTAACACCAGCCTTGAATAAACCAGGGGGCATTTTGGGCATCCCAGATATTGCTTTCTCCCTGGGCATCTCCCTCAGGTTTGGCCACAGCTCCTGGTAGGATTAGCTGGGAGATGAAACTGCTTCCCACCCTCTGGCAGCAGGAAAGAACCCTCTGGGTACTTTACTCTCTGCAGATGAGAAAATCAGCTGAACGATGACCCCGGGGAGCAGCAGGTTGGTTTGTATCCAGCAAGGAACGGGGATTAAAATTCCATCCTGAGCCACACTGGCATTTTGAGCAGGAGTGATGGCCTGGAACCGCTCAGGTATTTCTGTTTCTGTGCACGAGTTTTGTAGCAGTACCTCCCTCTCTCGTGACACGGAATAAATAAAGGGAGCAGGAATAATAAGTAGTTTATATTTTATATATAATCTGCTGCTTTCCCTTCACCCCGTTCTTATTTCTTTTCCTGCTCTCAGTCAATCACTGCCCTTGTAATCTTAATGTTTTTTATTTGTCTTTAAGCTTTACTTGTTTTGTCAAGGTTTTTCGTGCTCCCTGGGATTTCCATTGGTATTCCCTGCTGTGTTCCATCACTGTTCCCTCTGTTTCCCACGTCCTGTGTATCCTCTTTGAGGAAGTCTAGTGAGTTTGAGCCCAGAAGTGCAGATTTTTGCCTGAATTTTACCCAAATCCTGCTCTGCAGGAGAAATTTGGGAGATCAGGAGCGTTATAAAGAATTTGGATGATTTTTTTCATGGAATTAAGGTCAGAAAAGCCCTTTAAGATCATCAAGTCCAACCATGGACCCACCACCACCGTGTTCATCACTAAACCACATCCTGAGGTGCCACATCCACGTGTTTTGAGCCCCTCCATGGATGGTGATTCCATGTTCTAATGTTTGACAACCTTTTCCAGGAGGGAAAGCAAAGCCAGGCTCGATTCAGTTGCAGATCTAATGCTGTTAAATAATAAAAATATTGCTAAAATGCCTTTCCAAAGCTCGGAGCTGGATTTGTGACCCACTGCCAGGACAAGGGCGCTGGAAACACGGAACGATGCGAAGGAGTCACGGGGTCATTAAGTCTCCCCGGCAGCAAAGGCCAGGCCTGAGACGCTCTGAGGAGATGATGCTTCGTTATTATGTTTGGAATTAATTAGTGTGCTGAAGGAGGGCAGTGTGGGAGTTGTGAGGGGCCGAGGGGGGTTTTGAGCAGGAACATCTCCTGCCTTATTTTCGGGAGCTCAGCTGCGCCGTCCGAGCTGAAACGCCGCCGCACAGGGGAGGAAGGACCCGCTTCCCCTCCGTCCTCCTCCTCCTCCTCCTCCTCCTCCGAGGCTTTTGGAGTGGAATAACAAGTTGTGAGGTCAGTGCCCTGCGGGCCCTTTGGGGTGTCAGGGGGCATAAGTCTCCCTGGAAACGAGAACCTGCGGAGCGGAGCTAAAAATAGGGAATGTAGAGCGTTGGGTCTTGGGGAGGGCGGAAAACGGGCGGGGGCTTCTCCTCCTGAGTGGGTGGGACTCACACGGGTCTGAGCAGCTTCAGGGCCGGTCATGGGCAGCTGGGGAGGCACCAAAACCTGTGTGAGGGGAAGGTTGTGTGAGGGGAGGATTGCGGGGTGAAGGAGGACGAGGGGACGGGGAAGGAAATTCGGGAATGGTGCTGAGGGAGCGAGGAAAGGAAAATACTTAGTGGGTTATTCAGGGTGAGGAGGAGCTGCAGGAACAAATGGGGAGAAGATCACAGAATGCTGGAATGGTTTGGGTGGAAAGGGAACTTAAGGATCATCCCATCCCACCCCCTGCCATGGGCAGGGACACCTTCCACCAGCCCAGGTGGCTCCAGCCTGGCCCTGGACACTTCCAGGGATCCAGGGGCAGCCACAGCTTCTCTGGGCAACCTGGGCCAGGGCCTGCCCCCCCTCCCAGCCAGCAATTCCTTCCCAATCTCCCATCTCTCCCTGCCCTCTGGCACTGGGAAGCCATTCCCCATGTCCTGTCCCTCCCTGCCTTGTCCCCAGTCCCTCTCCAGCTCTCCTGGAGCCCCTTTAGGCCCTGCCAGGGGCTCTCAGCTCTCCCTGGAGCCTTCTCTTCTCCGGGGAAACCTCCCCTGAACAATTTGGGTTGGAAGGGACCTCAAAGCCCATCCAGTGCCACCCATGGGCAGGGACACCTTCCACTATCCCATTTTCCTCCAAGCCCTGTCCAGCCTGGCTTTGGACACTTCCAGGGATGGGATCACCACATTTATCCCTATTTATATAACTTTTCCATGGGTGTCCCAGCCAAGAGATTTCATGGCATTGCCCCCTGTATGCAGTCCATGTTCCTCCTTGTGTTTTCCACTTGCTGAATTCCCAGGGGGCTGTACCAATCCAGTGCCCCTTGGCTTTGATTCTCTCCTTTTCCTCTTGTGAGGGCCACATTCATGGAATTCTTGCGGAAGGAAATGTTGCTCTGGAGATGCCTCTGCATGTGTCAGAGGGAGGAAAGACCTCCTCATCTTTATTTTTAGACGGTGAATTTTAAAGCGTTTATTGATGCTTTTTAAGACTTCAGAGTCTGAAATAAATCCTAATTTACTATTTATTTAACACCTTGGGGCAGGGAAATCTTGGCATGCGATGGGATGTCGTGGCTGGATCAGGAGCATCACAGAATGCCCCGGGAAGTCCATCAGGGTGCTCATCATCTCATAGATCGTATTGCATATATCATATATATCACATATATGTAATATCTGGAATAACACCATATGTATAATGTATTTTATACTACATAAACGCTGTAGTCTGCAAATATTATATATTTTATATAATAGATGTATAAAAATAAGAGGGTCAGTTGATATTACCAAGTGTGGATGCTCCAGGGATAACTCGCTCCACTGGACAGATGATTGACCACCAGAACCCTTTGGCAATTAATTTTTGAGCCATGAAGGCTGTTTAATTAGCCCAAAATTCAGTAATTTATTGTATCAATGTGCATTTTTTTCCAGCACATCTTGGTTTCTCCATAGTTCCATTGTGGGCTCATAGGATTTAAGGATTAGAGATACCCCAAATTTGACTAGAAAAGGTTCTGAAATTCCCCAGAATTGGATGTTTTTCCTCCTTCAGCAAAATCTCTGCCTCTCCCATGCAGGATTAGGAACTTGGAAGCTTTAAAAGCTGAAAACGAACTGTGAAAAGGGACTATTTCCCTCCTCTCTGGGATGATCCAAAATAACAGGCTGTTAATTTTCCATGATTACTAATCCCCTGAGAAAGAGCATTAATAGCTGAAATCTCCAAACCTGTTGTTTACCCTTCAGTTCCTCCCAGATGCTGATTGGAAAAGGTGGTTTTTATGGCTGATTTGGAGAAAATCATTTTCCAGTGCTGATCATTTAATGCACAGATTAAATCTGACCCACTTCTCGCCCCTGTCGTTGTTCCACCCCAGGTATTTCTAATCTCGAGTCCTTCTTCTTTTGTGCTGGGTTTAAATCCTTGGGGGGATTACGGGACAGACCCAGGATGGGAACAGCTCAGAGCATCTGTGGATGTTTTCTCTACCTGCTGAGGAGTTTTTGTCTTCTCAGGAGCAATTTAACACGGAAAGGGTGGTCAGGCCTTCAAGGGATCGCCCCGGGAGCTTTGGAGTGCCCAGCCCTGGAGGTGCCCAAGGAAGGCCTGGCCGTGGCACTCAGTGCTCTGGGCTGGGGGACAGGGTGGGATCCATGGGCTGGGAGGGCTTTTCCAACCTCAGGGATTCCATTCCATGATTCCGTGATGAGCAAACACCCTTGCAGGACCCTTTGGGTCAGAAATAGCTCCGAGTTCTGCTCTGTGTTATCTCCTGACTTTGCCTCCTGTGTTCTCACCATGGTTAAGGTCTCCTGGGAAAAAGAACAAGCTTTTCCATGGATTCATTTCCATATTCCAAGTGGGGAGGGCTTTTCCAACGTACACTTGGGTTTGGTTTCTACCTGACAGGAGGTTGTACCAAGGTGGGGTCAACCTCTTTTCCCAGGGAACAAGGGACAGGAGGAGAGGGAACGGCCTCCAGCTGGGCCAGGGCAGGGGCAGGGGGGACAGGAGGAGGAATTTCTCCCTGGAAAGGGTGGTGAGGCCTTGGCAGGGGCTGCCCAGGGAGGGTTGGAGTGCCCAGCCCTGGAGGTGCCCAAGGAAGGCCTGGCCGTGGCACTCAGTGCTCTGGGCTGGGGGACGAGGGGGGCATCGGGCACACGCTGAATTTCCACGATCTTGGAGGGCTTTTCCAACCCCAAGGATTCTGGGATTCTCTCATTGAGAGACAAGATGGGAATAACACACCCCAGATGGGAGTAATATTGATGGGTGTGCAACCACCCCGTGTTCTCATCGCTGGGACACGGGATCGAGGTAAAAACTCCTGGGCTCACCTTGCTCTGGCTCCAGGCATCAAGGAATTTCCAGGCATGGAAGTTTCCTGGATTTTCATGGTCTTTACAGAGTGTTTGCAGTCTATAGATAGCATGTGGATTATGGGAAATGGATAGGGAATCACGGAACCATTTAGGTTGGAAAAGGCCTCCAAGATCATCAAATCCAACCCAGCACTGCCAAGGCCACCACTGACCATGTCCCCAAGTGCCACATCCACAGGGCTTTAAAATCCCTCCAGGGATGGGATTCCAGCGCCTGGGCAGCCTGTTCCAGTGCCTGAAGTGGTTAATGGGATTTCAGTGGAACAATTAAAACAGTCTCACTCAGTTTTTAAGGAAAAAGCAACTTAAAAGCAGCAGCAACAGTGAAGAAATAACCAGCAATATTTTCCTGCCATGTTATTTTCTGCCACGGTATCCGAGAGTTTCCCAAAGAACGCGTCTCAGCAGAAAATCAGACGAATTTAAATGAATGGAATTTTTCTCCCTGGGAAATTGCAAGTTTTAGAGCCCACATGTCATATTCCAGTCAGATCCGATCTCTTCAAGAAGTACCTGTGGGTTACCATCGATGGTTGTGAGCCCTCGAGGAACTGTCAGCAGCAACATGCAAGAACAACAGACAAGTGATAATCCCATAAATCCTGCTAAAAGCCATTTCAAAGCCTGATTTTTTGCCCCTTTTTTTAAAAAAAAAAAAAAATATAAACTCCAGGGTGTTATTTATCTACAGATTCTCCCTTCAGGAGCATTAGAAATGCTGATTAGGTTGATACTAAAGTAATTGGAATGATAACATGAAGGAGCCCACGTGTTTTTTCCCTCGGGATGCCCAGTGCATTTATTTCTTTTATATATTTATTTAATTATTATAGTTTTTATGGAGATGTTTATTTAATTATTAAGGGAAGGAGCTATTTCAGAAAAAAACCCACAATGCCTGATATTTAAGGTGACGAGCTCTGGAACAACTTAGAGTGCTCAATATTTAGCTTTGTCCTGACCATCGGCAGCTCTAAACTCGCTCGTGGTTTCCATTTGAAACTCTGTTGCTTTAAAATCCCCTTTTCTGCTGGTGCCCAACCGTTGAAAAAGCGAGTTTTTCCTGGCTGTGAGCACATCTATAAATACCCCGGGATCATTTAGACATGAGAAAAGCATGAGCTCATATCTGTGCACAAATACAGAAACACTCCTGGTTCTGAACTGCACTTTACAGAATTGCTGGGGTGGGGTGGGGGGTTTGGCGGTGTTTTTGTGGTTTTTTTTTTTTTTTTCATTCTCCAAGGCAGGAGATAAGGGTTTGGAGAGTTTTGGAGTGTGGCTGGAATTGCCTCCCAGCTCTCGGAAGTAATACCTGCTGCTCGAAGTGCTGGTGGAAAACAGAGATAAGCTTTTCTTCCTCGGAGGGAGAGGGAAGAGCTGTCCCTCTGTGTCCCTGCCTGCTGGGGACACAGCGGGAAAGCCACTCGTGGTCACCCCCCCTGCAGAGCTGCTCCAGCCTGGGAACAGCACAGGGAGGACGTGGAGCTGCTGGAGAGAGTCCAGAGGAGGCTCCAGAGATGCTCCAAGAGGGGAGGCCCTCTGCCATGGAGCCAGGCTGGGAGAGCTGGGGGGGTTCCCCTGGAGAAGAGAAGGCTCCAGGGAGAGCTGAGAGCCCCTGGCAGGGCCTAAAGGGGCTCCAGGAGAGCTGGAGAGGGACTGGGGACAAGGCAGGGAGGGACAGGACACAGGGAATGGCTTCCCAGTGCCAGAGGGCAGGGAGAGATGGGAGATTGGGAAGGAATTGCTGGCTGGGAGGGTGGGGAGGGACTGGCCCAGGTTGCCCAGAGAAGCTGTGGCTGCCCCTGGATCCCTGGAAGTGTCCAAGGCCAGGTTGGACAGGGCTTGGAACAACCTGGGCTGGTGGGAGGTGCCCCTGCCCATGGCAGGGTGTGGAATGGGATGATCCTTAAGCTCTCTTTCCACCCAAACCATTCCAGCATTCCATAATCTTCTCCCATTTGTTCCTGCAGCTCCTCCTTACCCCGAGTAACCCCCCAAACTATTTTCCTTTTCTCGCTCCCTTGGCACCATTCCTGAATTTCCTCCCACTGATCCTAGTGGAAGGTGTCCCTCATGGAACGAGATGGTCTCTAAGGTCCCTTCCCACCCAACCCATTCCGGGATCCTGTGGATCAGAGGTTGCCCGAGCTGCTCCCCATCGTTTTCCCTGTGCAGATTCCCAGCTCTTGTGCATTATTTTAGCTTTCCATCCCTTTTCCTGGGGGAGGTGGTGGAATTGGGATGGGGCTCCATCCCAGGAGCTGCTCTGCCATTGCACATCCCTTTGGCACTTCCATGTTCCTGATTCATCCCAACCGAGCTCTTGTTTGAGGGACTTCGTGCACTTCACTGTCTCCTCCTGACAAAGGAGCAGCCTGTGTGTCCAAAGCTGGGCTCTGACTTTGGAATAGATCCCAAGGACTCACCATCCCAATTTTCCCTCAGGTTGTCACACAGTGTCCCAGTCTCTGTGTGTGGCACCTTCAAGAACAGCCCAGGAGCAGAGCTGAGTCCTCGGGGTAGAAACAGCTCATGTGGCTTTAAACCCACTAAACCGGGGGGAAAAAAATATGAATTTCGCTTAATTTTCTAATAGTGAAACTTTTCCTCCTAAAAACATAATTGTTCCTACTGCACAGCCACAAGTGTGGAACAGGACTGCGTGAAAATGAAGGTATTTGCATTATTTTGCATAGAATGAAAGTATTTCCATAAACCCATTGTTTGGAACAGCTCTGTGATTACTCTGTTGTCTCTACATAGAGCTGCTTTTGGCTTTGCTGGCATTCCATGTTTATTTCTTATTCAATGTTGCTAATAACTTCTTCATAAAATTCTATTTTTTTCTGGAAAATGCTGACTTTTGAAGACTAAATCCCAGTTTGACTGCAGGTCTAGGCAGGGGAGATGAACAGTGGATCAGGGGCAGCTCCAGTCTCTGCTCTGTGGTGATCAGGGACAGGAGCTGATGGAAGGGCTGGAGCTGTGTCAGGGCAGGTTTAGGCTGGATTTTGGGAAAGGCTCTTCCCCCACAGGGTGGTTGGCACTGCCCAGGCTCCCCAGGGCAGTGGGCACGGCCCCAAGGCTACCAGAGCTCCAGGAGGGTTTGGATGATCCCCTCAGGCACAGGGGGGGATTGTTGGGGTGTCTGTGCAGGGCTGAGGGTTGGACTGGATGATCCCTGTGGTCCCTTCCAGCTCAGGCTATTCCATAATTATCCCCAGCCTGTACCTGGCCATGGAAACTTGGCTGTGCCATTTCCTTCTCCCGGGAGGTTCCGGGTTTCAGTGGCAAAGCGGAATTCCCCGGGGTGCTGAGCTGGGATTACTGGAAGCTGCCTGACCCAGCCCTAAATCTCACTGCAATGACAAAGGGAGCCCTGCAGCCTCTCAAAACCTGCCCTCGGGAAAGGCTGAAGGGCTCTGGAGCAGGAGGAGTCCCTGGGAATGGGCGCTGCTGGGAATTAGAGCTGCTGGGGGGACAAAGGCTGCCGGTGGCCGAGCTCAGCCCCAATTAATGTGGCCTGGGATGGTCTGGGAGCAAACTGGAATGCACAGGGCTGGAAATGAACTGTGTGCAGGTTGGAGCCTGAAAAGTTGGCTTTAAATGGCTTTAAACTGAGAGTAGGGTTAGGTGGGAGATTGGGAAGGAATTGCTGGCTGGGAGGGTGGGGAGGCCCTGGCCCAGGTTGCCCAGAGAAGCTGTGGCTGCCCCTGGATCCCTGGAAGTGTCCAAGGCCAGGTTGGAGCAACCTGGGCTGGTGGAAGGTGTCCCTGACCATGGCAGGGGGTGGAATGGGATGATCCTTAAGCTCCCTTTCCACCCAAACCATTCTGGGATTTTGAGATCTGCTCCCTATTTGTTCCTGCAACTCCTGCTCACCCTGAATAACACCCCAAGTCTTTCTCTTCTCTTACTCCCTCAGCACCATTCCTGAATTTCCTTCTGTGTCCCTGCCCATGGAAGGAGATGGTTTTTAAGGTCCCTTCCAACACAAACTCTCCCAGGATTCCGTGGCTCTGTGTCCCTGGGCAGAAGTTGGCACACAGGAGTCTCCCTTGCTAACACCGGGGCTTACCTTAGGCTTGTCTTAACTTTGGAGTCGCCTCATTGCTTGTACAGATATTTTATCCCCTGTAAATAACAGTTGTTGCTCTCTAATTCACCCTGCAGATGCTACAAACAAATCTAATTCCAGGTGTACGAGTCATTGCCCTGGGAATAGTAAATAATCCATTAAAAATTAATAGTTCAAATCTTTATCACGCCCCTCTGTGGCAAAAGCAACGTTGTTTTACACCGATGGAATCATTTCTGATTTATGCTGAGAGCTCCTGGCTCAGTAATTCTTCCAGCTAAATTAATTGTCTGTGATATTCCTAAGCATCCAAACAAACATCTTGGTGATTAATTGGTATTTCTGCTCCAGTAATATATTGGGAACGTTCTCATCTCTTTTTGTCACCAGGAGAAATCATCTGCAGGGTTTCTGGGGGGGCACAGACAGGTTTTGTTTGGGTTCTGTTAAAGTGGGATTAAACTCAGTCAAGTGATGGCACAGCAAGGCTTGGATTTGGGGTTGGAGTGGAAGTTGCACTGGGAAAATGAGAGTTTTGGTGGGGGAGGAAGAAATCAGGAAGAAGGTTTGTAAATAAGAATAAATCAGAAATAATAATTTAATAATAATCAAATAATAATAATAAATAAATAAGAATTCAGGAATAATAGTTTATAAAAGTCAGAGCGGTGTTTCTCTTCTATCCTGCCAATGGAATATAATCAGCCACCATAAATTACTTTTTTTTTTTTTCCTTTTCTACCTTTGGTTTTAACTTTTTATTCCTTCAATTTTCCCTTTCTTTTCTTTGCTCTTCTGCGAAGAGCTGTAAATTTTGCTGTGGAACAACAAAGGGAGGGCGACAAAATCCGTTTCAACTTGTCACGACGGAAAATCAGCCCATCAGGGCCACAGCAGAAAACGTGATTTAGGGTCACCTGGAGACCCAGTGGGAGAGGCTCCAAGGCAGCAGGAGCCAAGCCAAGGGTGTCGGCGCCGGGCGGGAGGATGATCCTTCAGGAAAACTGTCATTCCCTGGCAGGGCTGGTGTCTGCACCAGGCGGGAAGGAGCGGCCTGGAGAGGTCTTTGCAGGACACACTGTGGTCGATAATGTGTGAGCTGGGAGCACAGTGGTTCCTGGGAAGTACTGATTTTTTATTGCGGGAAGACACCTCACAGAATTAATTTAATTAGGTGACTGTTCCTCTCTCTTCTCTCCTGTGCCCTGCCCCCATTAGTGCCACGATATTTCAGGACCTCCCATGATGAGTAGAAAGCTTGTCATGTACATCCTTAGGGAATTCTGTGGCATCCCAGGGTGGTTTGGGTTGGAAAGGACCTTAAAGATCATCCCATTCCATCCCCTGCCACGGGCAGGGACACCTTCCACCAGCCCAGGTTGCTCCAACCTGGCCTTGGACACTTCCAGGGATCCAGGGGCAGCCACAGCTTCTCTGGGCAACCTGTCCCAGGGCCTCCCCCCCCTCCCAGCCAGCAATTCCTTCCCAATCTCCCCCCTCTCCCTGCCCTCTGGCACTGGGAAGCCATTCCCTGTGTCCTGTCCCTCCCTGCCTTGTCCCCAGTCCCTCTGCAGCTCTCCTGGAGCCCCTTTAGGCCCTGCCAGGGGCTCTCAGCTCTCCCTGGAGCCTTCTCTTCTCCAGGGGAACCCCCCCAGCTCTCCCAGCCTGGCTCCATGGCAGAGGGGCTCCAGCCCTGGCAGCAGCTCTGTAGTTTCCTCTGGACTGTCTCCAGCAGCTCCACGTCCTCCCTGTGCTGGGCACCCCGGGCTGGCAGTGGGAAGCCATTCCCCCTTATCCAACCGATTGGTTGCAGCTGGGACAAAGCAGATGCAATTCCTTTCAGGAATCCAGGATACATCTCCTGCATAGATTTGAAGTCAGAAATCCTGTTCCTGCTTGCCTTTGCTTGAGGAACTCAACCAATGAGGAGCTTTTTTGGGAATTAATAATATTGCTTATATTTTAAATTTTTTAAGAAGGACTTGCCCTTTGCAAACCAGCTCTGCTCATCAGTGAGCAAAAAGTTACTGATATTTTGGGGGAAAATTAGGTTTTGAGTCAAAATTTCATATTTGCTTTATAAGAAGTTTCCTAATGTTAAGAAACATTACAATTTGTGACCTTTGGTTTCGTGTCAACTTTCTGTTTTGGAAGAATCCCCAAAATTTATCTTCATTTTGAGGCAAGTAGTATCTTTGCCCGGAAAAAAAAAAAAAGAAAAAAAAAGAAAAGTTTTCTGTGCTTTTTTGGAGGTGGGATTCCCTTTAAAGTAGGAAAGGCATCTCCTGGGTTGGCAAAGTATCGTTAGATGCCCACCAGTGGGTGACTGGCATTGTCAGATGCCCACCAGTGGGTGACTGGCATTGTCAGATGCCCACCAGTGAAGGAGCTTTGGTTGGCGCATGTGGTTCCATTTTCTCGTGTTGGTTGTTGTTGTCTGACAAAACAAATTAGGAGGAAGGAAGATTTGTGCTCTCAGCCTCATTTCAGCTGCTGTCGGTTGACAAACTCCAGCTGAGCCCTCACTCGGAGATGTCCCTTTTGTCTCCACGGCGAGTGTGGGACTCTGGAGCACGTTTTGTGTGCAGCAGCTTGAAGAGAAAGGCCTGAAGGCTCCATCCTTTCATCTTACACTCTTTCAGGAGCACTTTGTTGCCTTTTTTTTTTTTTTGTTGATTTTTCTGAAATCCCTGGTTGGGAATCGCAGCAGATACAGCACAAGGCTGGGTGGGGCTGGAGTGCCCGGAGCTGTGCCCGGGCTGAGAGTGGTTGGAGTGCTGCTTCCTGCCCGGAAAATGCCTGGAGGGATGGAGGGTTCCTTCTGGCACTGAGGAACCACCTGTGCTGAGGGGCTGATGGAGCTGTTGGAGGTGTCATCCCCTTGGATGAGCTGTGGAGTCTTGTTGTAACTCCCACCCCTCTGACGATCCCTGAGGGAGGGTTGTCGGTGCTTTGTCCAAAAACCTACATGTGCTTGGGTGAATGACTCAGTTTTGCACTGGTGAGGCCTCTCCTTGATTCCCGTGTCCGGGTCTGGGCCCCTCAGGACAAGGACCCGGAGGGGCTGGAGCGTGTGCAGGGAAGGGAGCGGAGCTGGGAAGGGGCTGGAGCAGCAGGAGGGGCTGAGGGAGCTGGGGGGGCTCAGCCTGGAGCAAAGGAGGCTCAGGGGGGACCTTNCCTGGAAAGGGTGGTGAGGCCTTGGCAGGGGCTGCCCAGGGAGGTTTGGAGTGCCCAGCCCTGGAGGTGCCCAAGGAAGGCCTGGCCGTGGCACTCAGTGCTCTGGGCTGGGGGACAAGGGGGGATCCATGGGCTGGGAGGGCTTTTCCAGCCTCCAGGATTCTGGGATTCTGTGATATATAACTTTGTAATGACCAACTCTTTAATCAGTGACAGGCTTGTTCTAGAGCCTGCTGAGGTTGATTGGAGCCGCTCTTGTTCCTTTTGTTTTTTCCTGATTGCTCATTGGGTGTCAACAGCTTTGGGTCACAACAAGTTTGTTTGTTGGGAATTATTTGCAGATTAATTGTGGGAATTAATTTCTCCTCGAGCATCCGGGGTGTTCAGCAGTGGGAGATGGTGATTTCAGCCATTCCCATTGGTGCTCAGCTCCTGTATCCTGACAAAGAGGAGTTCTGAGCAGCTCATTCCCTTATCCAAGCCTTGCTTTTCCATGTGTTCATGGTCAAGTCCACGGGAACTTCTGACCTGCTGTGCTGAGTGTGGTCAGGGCTCAGCCCTGCCCTGTGTGCTGATAATGGTTGTATCATGGATGTTTAAGTAATGAACACACAGAGCCCGTGTGGGGTTGATTTTCCTAATGAACTGTAACATTATTATTGGCTAATAATTATCTTCCTCTCAACTTTACTCAGTGAGCAGTGCAGGATGCAGAGGGAGGCTCCCAGACCTTGGAATGGGAGTTTGGAGCAGGCGGACAAGTTCCAGGCTTTTCTTTAAACTCTCTAAAGAATTTAAATATTTATTGATGTGCATGTCTGCTTTATTTAACATTATTTCGATGTCAGCCTGGGCTACTGGAAGGTGTCCCTGCCCGTGGAATGGGATGAGCTTTAAGGTTTCTTCCAACCCAAACCATCCTGGGATTCTCTGAAGGTGGCACCTGCACACAGATCCCGGGTTTGCAGCATCCATGGGCTGGCTGGTCCCTGCATGGGAGAAGCCACATAGAGGAAAAATAACACCCTGGCAGGGGGTTTTCCTGGGTTTTGTTCCCTCTGGAGCAATGCCAAGTATCCCTCTGGAGCAGTGCCAAGTATCCCTCTGAGGATGAAAGGGATGGGATAGGTTGTGGGGGAAGAGTTCAGGAATGGTCTTCAATGAAAACAGACTCCCAGACTCCCAGACTGGTTTGGGTTGGAAGGGACCTCAAAGCCCATCCAGTGCCACCCCCTGCCATGGGCAGGGACACCTTCCACCAGCCCAGGTTGCTCCAAGAAAATCCTGAGAAGGAGGAGAGCACTCCCAGGATTTGTGAATTAATTCTGGCGTCCCTCTGCTCAGAAATGGTGTTGGTTTGCCTTGTGCTGCTTAGGAGGAGTTCTGAGCTTTTGGGCTTTGTTCTTTCCGTGTGGGATGGGCAAAGCCGAACGCCAAGAGTTCATAATGGGGGGGAAGTGTTTAAATCCATAGAAACCTGAACTGGTTTGGGTGGGAAGGGACCTTGAAGTCCATCCAGTTCCAACCTGGTTGTGTTCTTCATCCGGGTTTAGGGGCTGCTGGAGAGGGGATGAATCCCAGGATGGTTGGGTTGGAAGGGACCTTAAAGCCCACCCAGTGCCACCCCTGCCATGGGCAGGGACACCTTCCACCAGCCCAAGCCCCGTCCAACCTGGCCTTGGACACTTCCAGGGATCCAGGGGCAGCCACAGCTTCTCTGGGCAACCTGTGCAGTCAAATTCAAGGTTTTTCTTTTAACTCTCTAAAGAATTTATATATTTATTGATATGCAGGATTGCATTATTTAACATTATTTAACATTATTCTGGTGTCAGCCTGGGCTGGTGGAAGGTGTCCCTGCCCATGGCAGGGGTGGCACTGGGTGGGCTTTAAGGTCCCTTCCAACCCAACCCATTCCATGATTCTATGACTGGTGGTGTTAAAAGGGACCTTCTGCCACTGATGTTGACTGTAGTCCAAGCTGGTGGAGGTGAAAACCTGCTGGCAGTTCTCCTGCAGATGCAGAAAGTTTGCTAAACTCATCCTCAAAGACATTAATGGGTCTGATGTTGTGCAGCTCAAAGGGATTTTGTGCCATTTGGCTTCAGCCCACAGCAGAATATCTGGGCAGAGATCCTTCCAGACTGGTCTGGCCCCCATAAAGACGCATCTCTTAATGCATCATCCCATGAAATATGTATTTGCTGGCACTTCTACCATTCAGGGCTTTGGAGCTCTGTTTTTAAGGAGGTCAAGCTGAGTTGATTTTAACAGGGAGTGGGAACATTCAGGTGCCTGAGCTGGCAGAGAATCCAGAACAATTTGGGTTGGAAAGGACCTGAAAGCCCATCCAGTGCCACCCCCTGCCATGGGCAGGGACACCTTCCACCAGCCCAGGTTGCTCCAAGCCCCATCCAACCTGACCTTGGACACTTCCAGGGATCCAGGGGCAGCCACAGCTTCCGTGGACAACAGACTGGGTCACAAACAGGTTCCAGACATGCAGAATTAGTTCATGAGTAGCTCTTGCCTTAAGGTTTTGGGAAGAGAAGCCTTCAATATCCACCACTCAGCAGCAGTTGTGGCTGAAACCCTGCTGGGAAGCACAAAGGGCGTGTCCCTGGACGGATGGGATCAGTGAGGAGTGGAAAATTGGAAAATGGGATCAGGCCGAGAGCAGAGAGCGCAGGGTGAGGGATGAGAGGATGGAAAACATCCCTTGTCTGGTTCCTTTAGAAGAAGGAGGAACTCCAGATTTCTCCTGTCAATAATCCCAACAGAAACACCGGATTTGGGCATCCCAAGGGCTTTCTGAATTGACACCTGCTATTTACAGTTCTAGTCCTGAAGGGCTCCAGGCTTGTGTCTGATGTCACAGGTTGTAAATGGAAGTGTAGAGGAGTCCTCCCCCCCTGGAGGGGTTTCAAAGCCCTGTGGATGTGGCACTTGGGGACAGGGGGCAGTGGTGGCCTTGGCACTGCTGGGGGATGGTTGGATTTGATGATCTGAGAGGGTTTTTTCAACTTAAATGATTCCTTGATAGTTCTTGGGCTTCAGTAGACCCAGAAATAGGAAGAGGAGAGGCAGGGGTGGGAGAACATCAGTGTGAGAACAGGCAGTGGGTTCACACCACGTTTGCACATTCCTGCTCATGGGAACTAAACTGGGATATGGGAATGTAGGTCTTGCTCTGGCTGAAGTGATGAGGCACATTCCCATAAAAGCAGGACCCAGCCCTGAACAGGCTGGTTTGGGTTGGAAGGGACCTTAAAGCTCATCCAGTGCCACCCCCTGCCATGGGCACGGACACCTTCCACCAGCCCAGGTTGCTCCAACCTGGCCTTGGACACTTCCAGGGATCCAGGGGCAGCCACAGCTTCTCTGGGCAACCTGGGCCAGGGCCTCCCCCCCCTCCCAGCCAGCAATTCCTTCCCAATATCCCACCTAAATCTCTTCTTTTCCAGCTCAAAGCCATTCCCTGTGTCCTGTCCCTCCCTGCCTTGTCTCCAGTCCTTCTCCAGCTCTCCTGGAGCCCCTTTGGACTCACTCCAGGCAACCTGTGCCAGTATGTTATCATCCCTCTCCTAATTCCTCCTAAAACATCCACCTTTGGCCCAGGCAGGGCAGTCCTGGGATGTCCCACCACGGTTCCACCCCAGAAGGAATCGCTGGCGACTCACAGAGGGGATTTAATGCTGCCTTTGATGCCTTGTTTCCCCCTGCACTTTACCAGAGTTTGATCAAAGCCTTCAATGTTCCTCGAGCGAGAGCTTAACCCTTTCCTTTGCCTCCTCCTGAGCCGTCGGGCTGCTCGTGTGAGCCTGGGCTGAGATGTTAAAGCCTTTGGAGCTTGTTTTTAATGGTAACCAGCCACGAGGGAAACCGGCGGTCATTTAAAGCTGCCAAACACTCTGGGGCCCAGATAACGAGGAGGGTATTAGGCGGCCATCGTTTATTTTTATTTGGTTTTATTTTAGTTTTTTGTCGAGGTTGCGAGAGGAATTCCTTGCAGTCGTGGTTTTGATTAAGGCCGTGTGAAAGCGGGTGTGAATATTTCCATTACTGGGGGCTATCTTTAGCACTTCCAGTTCGTCTCAAATTCCAGGAGTCCATATAATCTGACAGAGTTTGCTCTGCTGAGAAATGTATTAAGGCCAGCTTATGATACGCTAATTAGGAGCGTGTTTAAAGCCAATAATCTCGTGGTTTTGAAGGATCTTCTTACCATCCTTTTCATTTTCATGTGATTTCTCAAGCATTTTGTTTCCTGGGATCAGTAGAAGGGCAGGATTGGCAGCTGCTGGGAATCCAAGTGCTGCTATGGAAGTTGCTTGGATGCTGCTGGATTTACTCCAGCTCAGGATCAGGTGCCCAAAGCTCAGCTTTAGAGATTTAATCTGCTGTGGCTTCGTGTTTCTTGTGTGAAGTTCTTCCCCTGCTCGGGCACTGAAGGGGAATTTGCAATCAGGGGTTTGTTGCTTTGCCTGGGGAAAGATGGAAAAAACCCCATTAAACTCCTCAAGTCAAGGCCTTGTTCACATGGAAAAACACTTTGGGATGGATTTAAGGAGGGAAGAGTGATTGGAAATACGAATGTCACCAGAATCTGTTTCAGAGAAGAATGACTCTGCAGATTATTTTATAGAATAAAGGAGTGGTTTGGGTTGGAAGGGACAATAAAACCCATCCAGTGCCACCCCCTGACAGGGGCAGGGACACCTTCCACCAGCCCAGGTTGCTCCAACCTGGCCTTGGACACTTCCAGGGATCCAGGGGCAGCCACAGCTTCTCTGGGCAACCTGGGCCAGGGCCTGCCCACCCTCCCAGGGGAGAATGTTTTTCCTAATATTTCGTGGTGATAATTTCTGTGTTGATAGGAAAATATAAAGGGACGTCTTCTGTATTTTGCTGGGAAGAGCAGTGACCAGGCCTGGGGTCTGAATAGGTCCCAACCTTTATTCTGGTGTCCGCAGAGGGGACTTTGTCACTGCATTTCTGGTCCTCAGTGACTACACAAAAACCCAGGCAGGAGATGCCTCTTCCTCATTACTCATCTGTTGGAAATGTTTTCAGTTCCAATTAAAAATGGGAAAAAAAACCCAAAAACATTTTGATGGAATTCCTGAAGGGAATTAAAAGAA
This sequence comes from Oxyruncus cristatus, assembly GCA_013399855.1. NCBI lineage: Eukaryota > Metazoa > Chordata > Aves > Passeriformes > Cotingidae > Oxyruncus > Oxyruncus cristatus. The sequence goes on along the minus strand of VXAY01007422.1, from coordinate 95,633 downwards.
AGCAGCAATCTGACAAATCAGAAGGTTAATCAGGTTTTGCATTTAAAAGTCAATTCAAAACCTCTTTTTTAGAAGGAGCTGGGAAGGGGCTGGAGCAGCAGGAGGGGCTGAGGGAGCTGGGGGGGCTCAGCCTGGAGCAAAGGAGGCTCAGGGGGGACCTTCTGGCTCTGCAACTCCCTGCCAGGAGGGGGGAGCCGGGGGGGGTCGGGCTCTGCTCCCAGGGAACAGGGACAGGAGGAGAGGGAACGGCCTCCAGCTGGGCCAGGGCAGGGGCAGGGGGGACAGGAGGAGGAATTTCTCCCTGGAAAGGGTGGTGAGGCCTTGGCAGGGGCTGCCCAGGGGGGTTTGGAGTGCCCAGCCCTGGAGGTGCTCAAAAAACACGTGGATGTGGCACCTGGGGACGTGGGTTGGTGGTGAACACGTTGGTGGTGCTGGTTGATGGACTTGATGATCTTTTCCAGCCTTAGTGATCCTGTGCTGAAGAGAGAAAACTTTGGAAAGTTGATTTTTTTTTTTCTTTTCCTCCCTCTCCCCTCCTTTTCTTTATTGTTGGTGCTGTTGAATGCATTTGTTTCCAGGGGCAGGGATGGGGGGAATTTGTGGTCTTACATGACCAGGCAACTCGGGTCCATGGGGAAGGGCTGAGGTGCAGCCAGGCATGAGGACAGGAGGATCCCCCTGTTTGCTTCATCCTCTCCCTTAGCTCCTTGTCAGGGATTTAGGACTTGCCGTGGCTCCTGGCTTTGATTTCTTCAGTGGTGAGTCCTTCTCTGGCTCAGCCTGTCCTCAGGAGCCCTTTGGTGACCCGGGTCCCGTGTCTGTCTGTTTTTGTGTGTTCTGCAACTCAGCTTGTTGTCAGAGCAACTGCAAATATTTGCAGAGAGAAGAAACAGCTCTGGCTGAATGTGTGTAGCAGATATTTTGTTTGGGTTTTTTTTCCTAGCAAAGCCACCCCTGGAAGTTGTGCATGCTTTGCTCTGTCTCACCTGCTGTAGCTCTGTCGCTGCTCAGGCTGCAGAGATCAGACATCCAGCACAGCCTCAGGGTTTGATTCGTCAGAAGAAAATCCTGAGAAGGAGGAGAGCACTCCCAGGATTTGTGAATTAATTCTGGCGTCCCTCTGCTCAGAAATGGTGTTGGTTTGCCTTGTGCTGCTTAGGAGGAGTTCTGAGCTTTTGGGCTTTGTTCTTTCCGTGTGGGATGGGCAAAGCCGAATGCCAGGAGTTCATAATGGGGGGGAAGTGTTTAAATCCATAGAATCCCAGACTGATTTGGGTGGGAAGGGAACTTAAAGTCCATCCAGTTCCAATCTGGTTGTGTTTTTCATCTGGGTTTAGGGGCTGCTGGAGAGGGGATGAATCCCAGGATGGTTGGGTTGGAAGGGACCTTAAAGCCCATCCAGTGCCACCCCCTGCCATGGGCAGGGACACTTTCCACCAGCCCACGTTGCTCCAACCTGGCCTTGGACACTTCCAGGGATCCAGGGGCAGCCACAGCTTCTCTGGGCAACCTGGGCCAGGGCCTCCCCACCCTCCCAGCCAGCAATTCCTTCCCAACATCCCACCTAAATCTCCCCTTTTCCAGCTTAAAGCCATTCCCTATGTCCTGTCCCTCCCTCCCTTGTCCCCAGTCCCTCTCCAGCTCTCCTGGAGCCCCTTTAGGCCCTGCAAGGGGCTCTCAGCTCTTCTTGGAGCTTTTTTTTCTCCAGGGGAACCCCCCCAGCTCTCCCAGCCTGGCTCCAGCCCTGGAAGCAGCTCCGTGGCCTCCTGGACCGCTTTGTCCTGGTGTTTGATTAAATAACAAAAACATTGAGAAATACAACTCCTCCTAGGAATTTTCATAAGCCCCGTTTTCCCAAATGCTTTTTGCAAGGGGTTTAAGTCATTTTTAGGCCCAAGCCTTTGGTGACACTGAGTCCTGGGCCAGCTCCGGGCCAGGGTTCCTGATGTGCAGCGTCCAAAGGGAGCTGGAGTCGTGTCCGAGCCGTGTGATCCGGGTGATGTCCCCGTGTCCGACTGACACACCCTCCAGGCACTTTGTCTTTGCCCTGCTGAGCCCTCTGGTCCATTTTCCCCGCCATAAAAGTTTGAAGAATTTGAGTGACAATTGTGTTCTATTCTGTTCCACCCAGGAAAGCCACATATCCTCCGTGCCAGAGGGTATTACTGGGAATATACTCCTCTTTTCCCTTATTTTCCCCTTTTTGCTCTTAAATCTCGGCCCTGTTGCTGTGCTTTGTCATCACACCAAGCCTGGTGGTGACTCAGCTTCTGCTTGGTCGTGTTTTCCTTGTATTTGTGTGCAGAGTGGAGACTCCTGTCCACAGGTCCCAACTCCGGGAAGCCCCTGGTTGGTGGTTTCCTGACCCTCTCCAGAAGGGGAGGGTAATCAAGGTTCCTCTTAATGAATCCCTTGGGGTGGGTTGGGGTGATTGGTGTTTGTAAATACATATTTTTGTGGGGTTTGTTTCAGAACACTTCGGTTTCAAAGGAAAAAACATGGAGTTTGGCAGTTGTCACCTGCAGTTATACAGCAACATTAAAGCATAAAAATAACATTTAAGGAAATGTATAAGGGAAGGAAGAGAAAGAAAGGATAAAAGGGAAAGATAGATATATATATGTATAATAAATACAGTCACCACCTGCCGGATCCAGCTGTGAAATTTGGTAGTTGCAGCTTTGACAATGGTTGGAGTCCTGTCCAAGTGATGGTCTCGACCCGTTGGGGGTGGGGAACCCCCCAAAACTTAGATTTCATGAGCTATTCCACACTTGCAGCTCAGGGGGGAGCGCCCTGTACCTCCCCTGGGCTGGGTGGTGGCAGGGGACACGTCAGGAGTCCTCAAGGCTCCTCTGAGGGGTTTGCACAGCAGGACCATCATGTGAGGGAGGACATGGGCATAAGGAGGAGGATCCGGTCACCAGTGGTGTCCCCAGGGATCAGGGTTGGACCAGTCCTGTTCAGTGTCTTTATTGATGAGCTGCAGGAGGGCATTGAGTGAACCATCAGCAAATCTGCAGGTGAGCCCAAGCTGGGGGGGAGTGTCCATCAGCTGGAAGGCAGGAGGGCTCTGCAGAGGGACCTGGACAGGCTGGATCCATGGGCTGATCCCAAGGGGATGAGGTTCAAGCAGGCCAAGGGCCGGGTGCTGCCCTTTGGCCACAACAAACCCCGGCAGGTCCAGGCTGGGCCAGAGGGGCTGGAGAGCAGCCAGGCAGGAAGGGAGCTGGGAGTTGGGATGGGCAGGGAGCTGAAGAGGAGCCCGAGGGTGCCCAGGGGGCCAAGAGGGCCGATGGCTCCTGGGCTGGCTCAGGAGCAGTGTGGCAGCAGGAGCAGGGCAGGGATTGTGCCCCTGGACTCAGCGCTGGGGAGGCCACCCCTGGAGTGCCGTGTCCAGCTCTGGGCCCTCAGCTCAGCAAGGCCATGGAGGGGCTGGAGCAGGGCCAGGGAAGAGCAGCCAGGCTGGGAAGGGACTGGAGCACCAGTGCTGGGAGGAGAGGCTGAGGGAGCTGGGGGGGCTCAGCCTGGAGAGGAGGAGGCTCAGGGGAGACCTCCTCGCTCTGCACAACCCCCTGACAGGAGGGGGGAGCCGGGGGGGTTGGTCTCTGCTCCCAGGAACCAGCAGTGGGACAAGAGGGTCTTGAGCTGTGCCAGGGGAGGTTTGGGTTGGACATCAGGAAGGAATTTTTCCCATGGAGAGTGCTCAGCCATTGGAATGGGCTGCCCAGGGAGGGGGTGGATTCTCCATCCCTGGAGGTGTTTAAGGCCAGACTGGATGTGGCATCAGTGCCATGGGCTGGGTGACAGGGTGGGGTTGGGTCGTGGGTTGGACTTGATGGTCTCGAAGGTCTTTTCCAACCTGGTTGAGTCTGGGATTATCCCACCTCACAGGATTTGCGTCTTCCCTTCTCTGGCAATCCCATTTGTAGCATCAGCTCTGCACAATCTTCTTCTCCGGGGGCACTTGGACAATGGACCCCCTGATCTCATGTGAAGGCCTTTCCCAGCAGGCACATTGAGGGAGGGGTGGCCTTTGCTGCCTGAGCAGCTGCTCCTTTGCAGTTCCCCACAGTGACCAAAAGTCCTTTTTTTTTTTTTTTTTTGTGATCTTCCAATGTTTCATCCATTAACCATTTCAGTCCCGGACAGATGGGGACAGGGATGAGACGTGTGGCACCACTGCTGCTGGACTTGAGGGTTGTGTGGTGTCTGCAGGGCTCAGGTGGTTAATTTTGGTGAGGAGAAGTGAGATCCACTCCCCCCTCAACACTGGGAAGAAAAAGAACCATAATGAAAGTTAATGGCTAATTGCACCCTGTTAATTGGATTGGAGATGTCCTCGGCCCCTGCAAAGGGACTGGTAAATCATCTGAACAACAATACACAGCCTGGACTGGCTGAGGAGCCAGGTGGGAGTTTAATAATTTCGGTCATTAATTTTTATTGATTTGTTGATCGCTCATTGACGCCTCTTCAAATAAATCCGGGAGGTGCTGATGGGGGCCCGGGCTCCGGAGGGGAGTTGTGTGTTCAGCTGCACATCAATACCCAGATATTAGTTTGGCTTCCCGAGAAATGAGATCCGTGGGGAGCTGATTCCTCTTTCTGCTGGGCTCTGTGTCAGTCCAGCTGTTAATTAATATTGACGGGCTGTCAGTGATGGAGGAGCCTCGAGAATTGCTCGGCTCAGGCCTCACGGAATTGTTTCCATTTGCAATGGGTGAACAAAAAGGAGTGTCCTAACCGTGCTTCCAGGAGCAATACTGCCCTGTGAGCTCCTCTCCTGGTCAACATCGATGAATCCAAAGGAAGGAGGGCAGGGATTGACTGATGGATGTTAGAAATTCTTTGGGAAGAGCTGGGACTGTGCGGAGGGTCTCCGTGGAGGATGAGCCGCTGGAAACTGGGTTGTTCTAAACATCTCCTTAATTCCTGGTAGCTCCTTCAACCAGGTTGGGTGGTGTGACTGATGACAATTCCTGGTGGCTCTTCCAAGCAGGGATAGGTGGTGGGACTGATGGCAATTCCTGGTGGCTCTTCCAAGCAGGGATAGGTGGTGGGACTGATGACAATTCCTGGGGCTCTTCCAAGCAGGGATAGGTGGTGGGTCTGACAATCCACTGCCAGTTGTGTGTAGGCAGTTGGAATAGAAGCATCCAACAGCATTGGGGCCCTCTGCCCTCTCCATGGGAAGTGCTCCCCTGCAGCCCTTTCCTGTGCCAGCACAGCCTAGGATTTACTGAAGGGAAGAAAAACAGCCAATCCCTTGATTCTGGTGAGCCCTCATGGCAGGAGTTGCCCAAAATTTGGAAATGGGTTGATTTGGGTGGGAAGGGACCTTAAAGATGAAGCAGTTCCAACCCCCTGCCAAGGGCAGGGACACCTCCCACTGGGCCAGGTTGCTCAGAGCAACCCTGTGAGCAGGCAGGATTTTCCCTGGAAAGGCTCCCAAGCACTCAGAGCTCAGTTTTCCAGAATTCCTCCACAGCAGGAACAGGTTCAGGGCTGGCAGAGCCCCCGCTTCTCTTGGCCATCCCAGTGCCTGAAGGAAGTGGATGTGTTCAGGGAAAAACAGATCACAAAGTGGTCAAAAATGTGGGGTTGACTTTTTAAGGGCCAAATGTGGCACTCGAAGCACTTTGTGGTTGAACTGATGGAGAAGATTCGGAGCTGAAGTGGTTGGGGGATGGAAGGAAGGGTTAGATGGGATATTGGGAAGGGATTCCTGGCTGGGAGGGTGGTGAGGCCCTGGCCCAGGTTGGGCAGAGAAGCTGTGGCTGCCCCTGGATCCCTGGAAGTGTCCAAGGCCAGGTTGGAGCACCCCGGGGTAGTGGGAGGTGTCCCTGTCCGTGGCAGGGGGTGGAATGAGATGATCTTAAAGGTCCCTTCCCACCCAAACCGTTCCAGGATTGTGTAATTCAAGCAAGTCAGTTCCCCTGAATAAGCTTTGATAGAGCCTGGAATACATAAAATCAGGTGTAATGGCTTTCCAGCTTTAAAAATGGAACACATCCCAGTCAGTCAGCTGTTCCTTTTACACCCAGTGTTTTCCGACAAAGACGTGAGAACAAGGTGTGAGACATTGAAGTACAGGAAACACGGGTTTAATTCAAGAAATCATTTTACTCCCTGAAAGGAGGTTTGTTTTCTTGATAGTCCCAGATTTGTGCTATCTCACAAGGACTGCAAATTGTTGTTTAAAAAGCTGTTTATTCTTGCTCAACACTATAAAGAGGCATTTTTTTTTTAATTCATTTGCATTCGTGTAAAGGTTCTGTATTTTAAATTTCCTCTTTAATATTAAACTGTGCTTTTTTCAGTCAGCAGACTGAACTGAAATACATTCAGCACTAAGTGGAACTTTTTGTTGCTGAGCCAAACAAGGGGAAGGTTTTTTGAGGATGATGCCATCCTTGTCGTTGGCAGTCGTGTGGGTTTTGTAGCACCTGCAGTGCTTCCTCCTGCTTTGGGACACTGTCAAAAAGTGTATTTTTAGTGCTTTTGCCTGGGCTGAGGAGAAGGGAAACGTATGAGGAGCGGCTGAGGGAGCTGGGGGGGCTCAGCCTGGAGCAAAGGAGGATCAGGGGGGACCTTCTGGCTCTGCAACTCCCTGCCAGGAGGGGGGAG
>VXAY01007422.1:34432-70484 GCA_013399855.1 Oxyruncus cristatus | reverse complement strand
TAATTTTCCCGCTTGATTTGTGCCCCTTTAATTTGTGCCCCTTTAATTTGTGCCCCATAATTTTGCCCCTTAATTTTTGCCCCTTAATTTTGCCCCTTAATTTTATCTCTTGATTTTTGTCCCTTGATTTGTGCCCCTTTATTTGTGCCCATAATTTTGCCCCTAATTTTTTGCCCCCTAATTTTCCCTCTTGATTTGTGCCCCTTAATTTTATCCCTTATTTGTGCCCCTTAATTTGTGCCCCTTAGTTTTCCCCCTTCCATTTTTCCCCTTGATTTTGGGCCCGTAACTTCTGCCCCTTAATTTTGAATGGTGTGACTCGTTCTACCTCTGCTCGTAAAGGTAAAACTTTGGTATCATTTGGATGGGTCCTTATAAATAATTGCAGCTTCTTTATCAGTTTAATCCTCTTCATCCCACAGATTTCATGATCCAGGAGATAAAAATAACAAGGGGGATTATTTTTTTTTCCTTCCCCCTCCCTCTGTGTGTCTATCAATCAAAATGATACAGATATTTATGACTTGCACGTTTTAATGGTGTAATTAGGTGTAATTACATGTTCCAATGATTACATGTATGAACAGTAATTATGTAATTGAAGACAATTATGTTAACAAGGTAAATACCTAATTAAGGGGAAAAAAAAAAAACCACATCTCGTGCAAAATCCAGGGGAGTTGCACAACAGGCAAAGAAAGGAAAATCACAATAAATATTAAGTAAAACCCTTTCAGGCTGAAAATTGCAGGAGCCACCAGATGGGTACGGAATGGGAATGGTTTGGGGATGGTGGAGTTGGGAAGAGATTTGTCCAAGCAGCACAGAATGATGGGAATGGTTTGGGTTGGAAGGGACCTTAAAGCCCTTCAGTGCCACCCCCTGCCATGGGCTGCTTCTCCAGCCTTGCAACCAACCTGCCAAGGAACAGGAAGACAAAAGGTGACAGTGGAGAGAGATAAATCCCAAAGAGTGCCCGGGATGGTCTGGGAGGGAAGGGGAGCAAAGAGATGCAGAACATTCAGGGGACAAGGCCCAGGTTTCAGCCAAACCTGACGTTGTTCCCGTTTTCCTTCCCGTGACGGGAGAGTCCTGCTCTGAGGCCCCTGGAAACTGTCTGGGGGGATTCCTGGCGGCTTTTCAGCTCCCCCAGGGCTCAGGAGGAAAGTGGTCTGCTCAAAGCCCCCCCGGTGGCTGTGATTTGCAGCTCCCAGGACTCTCTCTGGTCTCCTTTGGGCGATTGCTGAGGCTTTGGCAAGTCTGGGCTCGACATTCCCAGCTCCAGAGAGGGACTGAAACACCCCCTGCACTCTCCTGGTGCTGCATTCACAGCGTGATTGGAGGTGACCTCCTTCCCCCAGCCCTTCCAAAGCCTCCTCAGAAACCTGCAAACACATTCCCTGTGGAGAGACAGCAGCCACCTGGAGCAGGAGACCCGGGGAGGTGGGACTGGGCCAATCATTCCCAATAAAACAACGGAGGAGTTGAATTTCTTGGTCGGCTTGAAATCCTAGAATGCCAGAATGGGCTGGGTTGGAAGGGAATTTAATGGTCATCGAGTTCCAACTCTTTTCCATGGGCAGGGACACCTTCCACTGGCCCAGGTTGCTCCAACCTGGCCTTGGACACTTCCAGGGATCCAGGGGCAGCCACAGCTTCTCTGGGCAACCCGGGCCAGGGCCTCCCCACCCTCCCAGCCAGCAATTCCTTCCCAATCTCCCATCTAGCCCTGCCCTCTGTCCAGTTTTAAACATTCCCTGATTGCCAGCTCTCTTTGCTTCCCTTAGGAAATCACCTCAGTTCATTGTCGCTCCATTGCCCCGATTTCCTCAGCCTTGGCTCCACAAGCCCTTAATCCATCCCTTAATCCAGGTTTTATTTCTAGCTGCAAGCTGAACCAGGCTCTTTTTTTCCCTCCTCCTTGTCTGTTTGCATTTCTCTTGATCTGTGGGAACTGTTCCCAGATCCTGTTCCTTGGCACTCGTGGGAGTCATTTAAAGGTGTGCCAGGAGAGCTCAACAAGACACGAATGATGCTATTTGTGATCCCTGGCGTTTTCCGAGCTTTCCTTCTTGTTGGGCTCTGAATTGGAAACAAGCTGAAATCTCAGAGTCACCGGGATCCAAACACCTGTCCAGTTTCTTTTCCCTGGATGAAGGAGCTGCCAGAACCTTTTTAAACTGTTCCAGGTACCGGCCAGGAGAGATTTGGTCCTTTCCCAGGGTTGTTTAATGTTGTTTGAGACCTTTTTTCCCTGCTTGAAGGAGACTTTGCCAATTCTTCATCCTCCGAAAGGGGAAAATAAGTTTACAGAGGAAAAAAAAAACATGGCAACAGGGGTGGTTTTGGTGTCTGGAATTGCACTTTGAAGTAAAAACTTAGGAATTTCCATCCTGGCTGAGCCCAGGAGTCACTTGTCCCATCTCCCATCCAGCACCTGGAGTGTAGAGTCAGGATATGCTCAATCTTCCAGCCTCCAATGCTTTGGAATTGCCTGATGAAAAGGTTGTATCTGATGACTGTGGTAACCTGGTATGGATGGGTTTCATTCCCACAAAGGAATATTCTCTTTTTTGGAAGGAATTCAGGGCCCTGAACTTCACGTCATCGTGTTTGTTGCCAACTTGCGACCATCCCAAACACAATCGCAGGTTGCAGTTTCAAAGGAAAAGAGGGTTGTTCCCAAAACCCAAACGTGTAAATGCTGATTTATCAGCATATCAACCCAAAGGTTGATAATTTCAGTCACTTACTCTGATTTCTTATTCTGTCAGAAGCCTTTTCTGAGGATCCCTGGGTTTGCCGGAGTATCTGTGCCTTGTTCTCAGCAGCTGCTGCTGCTCTTGCCCGGCCCTCGTTGCTGTTTTTCATCCTCAGCTGAGCTGCCAACTCCCCCTCATCAAGATTTCCTCTCTTCTCCCTCTTCTCCCTGCTCCCCCCCTTCCCAGTTCTCCCACCTTCCAAGCACAACCAAATGTCACCTCCTTTCTTTGTCACCACGGCTCAAACAAGTTAAATCTCAGGCTCTCACTCCCGTTTTGGGCTCGGTGGGAGCGCTGGGTGGAATTCTGTGTGTGAGAGTTGGTTCCTGTGGAAGGAAGAGGAAGCAGGGCTGGTGTCGTTGGACCACTGAGATTGAGGGTTTAATGTGGAACAAAATGGGGGTTCACCTTCAGTCCCGGAGGGATGTGCTGATGGAAATACCTGTAATTTCTGTCTCTCATTTTGGACTCAGTGGGAGCGTTGGGTGGAATTCCACACTGGTTCCTGTGGAAGGAAGAGGAAGCAGAGCTGATTTATTGCATCTCTGAGATTTAGGGTTTAATTTGGAAAAAAATAGGGGTTCATCTTCATTCCCAGAGGGAGGTGCTGGTGGAAGCACCGCTAATGTCTCTCACTCTCGTTTTGGGCTCAGTGGGAGTGTTGGGTGGAATTCCACATTGGTTCCTGTGGAATGAGGAGGAAGCAGAGCTGATTTGTTGCATCACTGAGATTTAGGGTTTAATTTGGAAAGAAGTGGGGGATCATCTTCATTCCCAGAGGGAGTTGCTGGTGGAAACCCCGATAAGGTCTGATGTGAACAGAAATGACCATCAGCTCCCAATATTTAGGGATTTTGCCCAGATTCTCTCCAGGCTCTCGGAGGTGCCTGAAGGACAACGTGATTTTCCCGGATTATGTTTTATGAAGTTTTTAAAATGGAGCAGGTTTCAGCAAACAGCTGAGGCTGCAGGGCAGGGAATCCATAACTCTGGTGGTGTTTGCAGAGAACAGCAGGGTGCGAAAAGAGCCCTTTAAAGCTGCTGCTTTCTGATGTTCACTTAAGTGGATTTAATTTGGTCGAGCCAAAAGTGAGCCTGGGTTAGTGCAGGGGGGCACAGTGAGGGTGGGAAGGTTGGGATAGGCTGGAGAAGGTGGCAGTGCTGTGGTGGAGCAAAGAATTAAGGATGGAGAAAACTTGGCAGTGGAGCCTTTGGAGACTGTGCTCAGCACTGCGGAGGCACCTCCAATCCTGGGGGTGGTTTTGGGCCCCTCAGAGAGAGACCCGGAGGGGCTGGAGCGTGTGCAGGGAAGGGAGCGGAGCTGGGAAGGGGCTGGAGCAGCAGGAGGGGCTGAGGGAGCTGGGGGGGCTCAGCCTGGAGCAAAGGAGGCTCAGGGGGGACCTTCTCGCTCTGCAACTCCCTGCNGGAGGAGAGGGAACGGCCTCCAGCTGGGCCAGGGCAGGGGCAGGGGGGACAGGAGGAGGAATTTCTGCCTGGAAAGGGTGGTGAGGCCTTGGCAGGGGCTGCCCAGGGAGGTTTGGAGTGCCCAGCCCTGGAGGTGCCCAAGGAAGGCCTGGCCGTGGCACTCAGTGCTCTGGGCTGGGGGACAAGGGGGGCATCGGGCACAGGGGGATCCATGGCCTGGGAGGGCTTTTCCAGCCTCCCTGACTCACTGATTCTGGGAAGTTTAGGTTGGATATCAGGTAAAATGTCTTCATGGAAAGGGCTGGCACAGCTGCCCAGGGCAGGGGTGGAATCCTCATCCCTGGAGGGATTTCAAAGCCCTGTGGATGTGGTACCTGGGGACAGGGGTCAGTGTGGCCTGGGCAGTGCTGGGTTGGAGTGGATGATCTTGGAGGGCTTTTCCAGTATTGATGATTCTCTGACTGGATGAGGCACAACCACCTTTTGCAACCCCAAACTGCTGGGTTTTTTCACTTTTCACACAGAAGGAAAACAATTTCAATTTTCTTTCTGATCTTGGTCCACCACAGAAATCCATTTCTTTTGCAGTCCCATTTCCAGCTCCGTCAGCCTCTGCTGCTTTTGTTCCCTCATTTACAGACACCTTGATTTGAGACGCTCGTCACTCAGCCTAAAATCTGCATTTTTGCCCCCAGAATCCCTCCCCTGAGGATTTTGGAGCAGGACGTGCAGCCAGGCTTTGTGTTACTGAAACACCCGGGGAGAAACGTTTCCTTCTGCCTTGATCAGTTGAGTTGCTGTCACCCCCGGACAGCATTTTGGGTGTGTTTTGTGAAGACATTTCCCCTCAATACTCCGTGTCTCCCACGGGTCTTGCAGGGGAGTGAAATGGGAAGAGATGGAGACAATGAGGAGTAGAAAATACCTGGAAAGGTTGTTATGAAGGAAGGGGGGGGGGGAAAGCTCCTCAGTTTAACCTGCCTGGCTTTGCCAATGGCTTTGTCACTTAGAACTGCGACTGTGTTGTGAGGAGCGAATTCCGAGCAGGAAATCCCTGTTGAACAGTCGCTTTTGCCTCTCTCTGTTTAGACTCCGACCTGAGTTTAACGACAGAAACACGTTTTTATGCCATTTTGCTCCTGAGGGAGACGAGTTGTTGTGGGAACTGGTGGATTCTGCTTTTCCCGCTGCTGCTCGGGATGTGCTGGAGCAGCTGCTCAGGTCTCCATCCTCCTCCTGCATCCCACCCCACACTGGGTGCAGGCATCGCCCCTGGGCTCCAGGGGTCGGTGACCTCCCCAAATTTGGGTACAACTGGGTTATGTTTTATGAACCTTACAGGTTGTGCCAGCAAAACTTGGGCTGATAAATGCCTTTTAGGGTCAAATTGGGGTTTTACACCTCCTCAGATCTCCATCCTCCTCCAACATCCCACCCCAAATTGGATAAAGGCATCATCTCTGGATTCCAGGGGTTGGTGGCACCCCCAGATTTGGGTGCAACTGGGTTCTCAAAGGTTGTGCCAGCAAAACTTGGGCTGATAAATGGCTTTTAAGGTCAAATTGGGGTTTTGCACCTCCTCAGATCTCCATCTCTTCCACATCCCGCCCCACACTGGGTGCAGGCATCGCCCCTGGGCTCCAGGGGTCGGTGACCTCCCCAAATTTGGGTACAACTGGGTTATGTTTTATGAACCTTACAGGTTGTGCCAGCAAAACTTGGGCTAATAAATGATTTTTTAGGGTCAATTTGGGGTTTAAACCCCCTCAGATCTCCATTCTCCTCCGACATCCCACCCCAAACTGGATAAAGGCATCATCTCTGGGTTCCAGGGGTGGGTGACACCCTCAAATTTGGGTGCAACTGGGTCTCACAGGTTGTGCAGGGAGGATTAGCAATATTTGAGCTAATAAATGGTTGTTAGAGTAAGTTTGGGCTTTTACACCTCAGATCTCCATTCTCTTCCAGCATCCCACCCCAAACTGGATGAAGGCATCACTTTTGGGTTCCAGGAGTTGGTAACACCCCCAGATTTGGGTAAAACTGGGTTCTCAAAGGTTGTGCCAGCAAAACTGGGGCTAAAAAATGATTTTTTAGGATCAGTTCGGTGTTCTACACCTTTGCACACTGAGGATGGTGCTGAAGTGTTGGGTGGTGGAAATCCAGGAGCTGGTGATGTTTTGGGCCATGGAGCAGGTCCTGGTGGTGAGAACCAGGAGAATTCCCAATCCTGGGCTTTCCAGCGCTCCCAGACAATTCCTTTGGCATCTGGAGTGAGTGAAACATCCGGAGCAGAAGATGTTCTGCATAAACAGGTTGGGCTGAGCAAATGGAATATGGTTTCTAATCCATTTTACTGCTGCCTTAACTCAGCCTTTTACGTTGAAAATTGATCTGCCATCGATTTTCGGTCCCTCCTGGGTGTTTTAAGGACGGTGATTGGTTTTCCCCTGATTTTCCATCTGATCCTGCACGTTTGCTGAGCTGATCCCCTGAATTCTTGAGCATGTTTCTGTTATTTTGATGAATAACGTGACTTTTCTCTATACCTTGTCAGTTCTTCAACATCTTCTTGGGGTCACAGCCCAAGATTTTAGGCCTGGACTTAGATTTTAATGCAGGGCAGATTAAATTTAATTCGGGTAGAGACGATGTGAAATTCCTCATTTGATTACTTGCCGCTTTATGCACCGAAAATCAACTTTGTGGCTCATTGGTAGATCAGAGAGCGGCGGGACGGGAATGCAGAGCACACGGTTGGCCCTGGGATCACCTCCCCATACCCACTTCTTTCCATGGAATCCTGGAATGGGGTTGGAAGGGAGGTTAAAGCCCATCCATTCACACCCCCTGCCATGGGGCTGCCCCAGATCCCTGGAAGTGTCCAAGGCCAGGTTGGGGCAACCTGGGCTGGTGGAAGGTGTCCCTGCCCATGGCAGGGGTGGCACTGGATGGGCTTTGAGGTCCCTTCCTACCCAAACCATTCCAGGATTCCATGCCCTGGTAAACACGTGGGCCTCGGGTATAAATCACTCATCCTGCAGGAGTTCAGGAAGTTCCCAAGGGAAGGAATTGTCAGCTCAGATCCAGTTCTTCTCCCATCATCACGGGTTGAGCTCTTCATCCCTCTCGACCCTTTAATTTATTGAAACGTCACATTTTGGGGTCACCCCCAGACTCCAGCCCTGCTCTGACCGGTGTGTTTTGGGCCGAAGTGAACAAAGCACTGAAGTTCTTCTGCAGGACTTGTTTGCTTGTAGCTTTGTGGTGCTGATGCTGATTTTCCCTGTAATTAATAACCACCGTTTTCCTCTGCTGGAGAATAAAAGGAAATTGTTTTTTTTTTTCTCCCCCTCAATGTGTTACAGCAATAAACTGGAAAATAGCAATTTCTTTGTGATCCCTGGCACAGAAGGAGGATTCTCACGTCCTGCCTGTTCACAGTTCCTGTCACTGGCTGCTCGTACTTAGAGGAGGAAAAAATTGTGCTTTTCCCTGCCTGGCTGCTCGAGTGTGAGTGTGTGTGGGATCTGAAGGACACCAGTTGGCCCTCCGGCAGTGGGAAGCCATTCCCTGTGTCCTGTCCCTCCCTCCCTTGTCCCCAGTCCCTCTCCAGCTCTCCTGGAGCCCCTTTAGGCCCTGCCAGGGGCTCTCAGCTCTCCCTGGAGCCTTCTCTTCTCCAGGGGAACCCCCTCAGCTCTCCCAGCCTGTCTAAATACTTTTGGAAACCAAAGACTGGCCAGCTCTGAGTTGTTTTCACACTGGCTCCAGCTTTCTAACCCCACTCATCGCTTTCCCACAGCAAACAGGGCTTGCTTGGAGTTCTCTGCTTTTCCACTCGAATATTCCATGTGAGCAGTTTTGGGCAGTGAACAGTATTTTTCTCTGAAGCTGTTTCCAAGCCCTGCATTTCAGATGTTACCACGTGACATAAATAGGAAGGGGTGTTTTCATCCCACTGTTGCATATTGATGGCCTGCAGCAAAATCTCTTCCAGTAAGGACAGAATTCCTGGTTATTAAGGGAGGAATTGCTGGCTGGTGAGGCCCTGGCCCAGGTTGCCCAGAGAAGCTGTGGCTGCCCCTGGATCCCTGGAAGTGTCCAAAGCCAGGCTGGAGCAACCTGGGCTGGTGGAAGGTGTCCCTGCCCGTGGCAGGGGGTGGCACTGGACGGGCTTTAAGGTCCCTTCCAACCGAAACCATTCCAGGATTCCATGACCTGACAAACATGTGGGAGCTTTCCTGGAGCAAATGTGTCCTTGCAAAGCCAGTGCCAGCTGGTGTCCTGCAGAGCTGCGGTGTTTTAGGTCAGTGCTGCACCTCCTGCGTTGTGGACCCGGTGCAGCAATAGCTGGGATTTGGTTTGGGTGGCCAAGGGAAGGATATTTAGGAACCCTTGGAGGTGCACATTTGCCTTGAGTGTCCCCTGAGCCCTCCCAAGGCCCTGCAGAAGTGTTTACCTGGCCATGAGTGGGGGGACACCAGACTGTTGGATTTGCCTGGTGATGGTCTTTGTGCCGAGGATGTTGAGCTGTTCTGAGTAGAGACGGGGCACTTTGGAAAATTATATCCCAAAAGGGTGTCACCGGAGCATGGAATGAGTCACAGATGGTTTGGGATGGAAGGACCTCCAAGCCCGTCCAGTGCCACCCGTGCCACGGGCAGGGACACCTTCCACCAGCCCAGGTTGTTCCAACCTGGCCTTGGACACTTCCAGGGATCCAGGGGCAGCCACAGCTTCTCTGGGCAACCCGGGCCAGGGCCTCCCCACCCTCCCAGCCAGCAATTCCTGCCCAATCTCCCACCAAAATCTCCCCTTTTCTGGTGGGAAACCATTCCCTCTTGTCCTGTCCCTCCATCCCTTGTGCCCTCTCCTGGAGCAGCCCGTGCCGGGGCCTCTCCACCTTTCTCCACAGTGTTTTCCAGGGCTTACAACGAAATATTGATTTCCAAGTTTTTGTGTGGATGTTGAGTTAAAACCACAGTAAATAATCACCTGAAAGTAAATCCCACCGGTGGCATTCCTGGAGGAGATGTTGTAGGAGAGGCTCCAGTTGATGGCACTCCTGACATTCTCCAAGGATCCGTATATAAAGTACAAAATGAACTGTTCGGTAACTGTTAAATTCGTATTTTATTTGGCCGCTACAAAGTTAACTTTTCATCTTTAAAGTATATGATAATTATTTATTATATGCAATTGTCCATAATATTTATATATTACCTATCATTATCTATAATATATATTATATATATTATCACAAATTAGCTATTTGTTTGAATTACCTCACTTTCCTCTAAATATATATATTTTTTAAAGCTGAAAAGGCGACTTCTGTTGGCAGCCAAACACCGTCCTGTAAAAACTCCTTATAATAAAGAGAAGATAAATAACTTATTATTGATTCAGAAATCATCTTAAAATGAATAAATTTTAATGCCTTAATATACCTCAATTAATATATTTTATATTACTACATTTTGTTAATATTAACGTGGTTTATAATAAAATTTGTAATTTATTATATGGAATATAGAAATATAGAAATAATATAAAATAGATAGAACTCTTGGCAGTATCTGAATCGACTCTGCTGTATTTTTGTGTAAATTATATAACATCACCAGTTCCATAGATACAGTACTTACACCACGGTATTCCTTGGATAGGGCAGCCTGTTTCCAGTGGGAACTTTTTGTGGGAGAGGAAGGGGAGGAAGAAAACGTCAGGCTATTCATTTGTTCCTTTTAAAGCGGAATTAAAGCTGGTTTCACAGTCGTGAAATAAAACACGCAGGAGGCTCTGTGTGTTCAAGATATATCTTGAATATATCTCAAATTGCTTTTCAAGCCGTTGAAACGTAGAGGGTGAAGCTGCGGGATCCAAAATTATCCGGCGGCGCATTTCTAGGGAGGACTTCGAAAAGCCCGGAGCCAGGAGTTTGGAATGGAATTCCAGACAGATTGGGACAGGTAATTATAGCAGTGCTGATGGTGGTGCTCTCTCTCCCCGGGAGCCCAAATGTTGGAGACGTGAGATTTGGTGGAGTTGCTCATCCCGGAGCAGCAGAACCACTTGGCTTTGTGGATCTCACAGACCAGAAAAAAGGGGAATGTTTTTTGGGAAGTGCTGTTCGCTGTGATTTGGCCCCTGGAGGCCAAACCTGCTCTTGTTTCAAGGCGGGGGGAGAATTCACACGGGTGTTTTCATCTCAGAGCCTTTTGGAGGCGATCCCTCTTGACCAGGACAAGTTCCTGAGGAGAGGAAAGTTGGCCCCTTGTGCGGGTGTCGGGATCTGGACTCCACTCAGGTCCCAGAACTGGTGGAATTCCAGGTGCCCAGAGAGGTTGTGGACTCCCCATTCCCGTTCCAAGCCAGGTTGGATGGGGCTTGGAGCAACCTGGGATAGTGGAAGTTGTCTCTGCCCAAGTCCCTTCCAAGCTAACCAATTCCATGATGACCCCAGGGTCTCTTTATCCTGGGGGATGATCCCCCTCCAGCCAAGCTAACCCTTAGGGCCACCTTGGTGGCCACCAAGGGTCACCCTGCTGAGCCATGGGACCTTCCTTCTCGTGGGAGAGGGTTGGAAGCAGAGCGTGTCCAGCTCAGGCTTGTCTGGCCATGGAGACTCGTGCTGTGGTGGAAGCGGTGGAATCACCGCCCTCGGGAGTGTTGGTGAGGTGTAATTTCGGGTCTAAGGTTGGACTGGATGATCTTGGAGGCTTTTTCCCACCTTAATAATTCCGTGATTGGAAAAGTTTCGATGTGGAACTGAATGTCCCTTGTCCTGCTCGTTGAACTGGTGGGACCTGAAAGAGAAGGAGAAACCTGGGAAGTCTCTGGAGCGTTTTGGGAGATGGTTTAGCCCACAGAGTCCTGCAGGAGTGTTACCCACGTACATGTCCACCTCTGTTGGTCACAAGGGGTTTAACTGGCATTTTTATGGGTTTGGAATTAAAAATCCCCCTTTAAAAGGTCTGTGGAAAATATGTACCAGAGTGAAGGGAACTGAATGTAAGGGATGAATGAAGGAAGGAATGAATGAAGGGAACTGAAGATGACATTTAAAACCCCAAAGGACCTACTTGCAGAAATACCTGTTCATAGTTTGGTGCAGTTTCAAGCAACTCAGTATTTGACTCCTTAAAACTTGTATTTTCTGAGGTGTTTCCATCAAAAGAAGAGAGGGTTTTAAGAGAGGGTTTTAAGAGAGGGTGAGAGTGGAGCTTCCAGAGAAGCTGTGGCTGACCCTGGACCCCTGGAAGTGTCTCCAAGGCCAGGTTGGACAGGGCTTGGAGCAGCCTGGGCTAGTGGAAGGTGTTGGGATTGGAACTGGATGGTCTTTAGGTCCCTTCCGACCCAAACCCCTCTGTGAGTGTACGAAATGCAAGATGACTCTTGAGGAGCTCTGGGGTGACGTGTGTGCTGGGAAATGCGAGCCCTTGAGTTCTGAAGAAGTTCCCTGAGTCCCCCACCACGAACTCCTGGCTGCCATGGAACAAGGGTTTAAAGGGTTAACCCGGAGGATGCTGGTGTCCCACTCGAGCAATGTGATGTTTGTGTAACAGAGGCGAGGAGCAGGTTTTTGAGGATGAACCAGCAGAGAGGTGGTACCTTGCTCCAAGAGGTTCTGCTCTCGTTTAAATACAGCAGAGGATGATTTGTTCTGTTCTGTTCCAGTAAAGGCAGCAGGAAGGTCCAGCTGGTCATCAAAAATAGAGACAGGAAAGGCATCCGGGGAGATCAGGAGCAGTGGGGCAAGGGGGGATTGCAAGCAACCAGAGAAACAGAGAAAGCTGAAAAGTTCAACGAGGATGAGGAGAGAAAACGACCCCTAACGGGGCGAAGGAACAGGAACGACCACCAGGAATCTCCCCAAAAGATGACTCTGCCCCAAACCCCGCCCAAACCCTGCCTGTTATAAATATTGTAATTAGATGTCAAAACCTGATCAATATGGGTGTAGAAATATGGTAATCTCTCACCGAATCTGTACAAAAAATGACCCCAAACCCCATCTATTATGAATATTGTAATTAGAGGCCAAAACCAGATGAATATGTGTGTAGAAATATTGTAATCTCTTACCAAAACTGTACATAAAATGACCCCAAAGTCCACCCAAACCCCACCTGTTATGAATATTGTAATTAGAGGCTGAAACCTGATGAATATGGATGTAGAAATATGGTAGTCTGTCACCAGATCTGTACATATGATGACCCCAAACCCTGTCTACTATGAATATTGTAATTAGATGTCAAACCAGATGAATATGGGTGTAGGAATATGGCAATCTCTCACCAAAACTGTACACAACCCTTGGCTTTTCGCCGAAAAATTCAGAGCTTTTTGCCCAATGCGAATCGGGGGCTCCCCAGCGTTGCAATAAATCCGTTGCTGCTCAAAGACCCCGGAGTGGTTCCTGAGCCGTTTCCCTGTGCCGGTGTTCTTGGCCTGGGGCGCGGCCGCGGGGTGGGAGCCAGGCCTCGGGGTGGGAGCCAGGCCTCGGGTGACTCTGTTTCTTGCTGCTTGCTCAGATCAGGTGGACGAAAACAGCAGGAAGTGCCTCTGACAGATTCCAAGATTCGAGCGTCTTCAACGAAACCCTGCGGATTTCCAACATCCAGAGACACCAGGGGGGACGTTACTACTGCAAGGCCGAGAACGGCCTGGGCTCTCCGGCCATCAAATCCATCCGCGTGGACGTGTACTGTGAGTAAAACCTCGGGAATTCTTACACTTCCTTGTTTTCTCCGCCGCTTCGCTCGGCGTGCGGTGTCACAACATTTTTAGGGCGGATTCCTGTGGCTTTCTGGTGGGAAGTTTGGTGGGGCCGCTCCTGCAGGGAAATGTCCTTAAATAAATCCCAATATTTGGATAAAAGAAATGAAACTTGGGTACAACTCAACCTGCTTGGACATTGGAGGAAGGTCTGTCACGGGGGGAAGGTCTAATATGGGGTAGTGGGTCACAGGGAAAAGTGTGGAGGGTTGGGACAGCGGTGGAAAATATGGAATATTGGGATAACAGTGAGAAATATGGAGGGTTGGGACAGCGGTGGAAAATATGGAATGTTGGGATCGCAGTGAGAAATATGGAGGGTTGGGATCGCAGTGGAAAATATGGAATGTTGGGATAACAGCGGGAAATATGGAGGGTTGGGACAGCAGTGAAAAATATGGAATGTTGGGATCACAGTGAGAAATATGGAGGGTTTGGATCGCAGTGAGAAATATGGAGGGTTGGGATTGCAGTGGAAAATATGGAATGTTGGGTTGCAGTGAACAAAATATGGAGTATTGGGATTGGAGTGAAAAACGTGGAGTGTTGGGATTGGAGCGAAAAATGTGGAGTGTTGGCATAACAGCGGAAAATATGGAATATTGGGATCTCAGTGAGAAATATGGAGGGTTGGGACTGCAGTGGAAAATATGGAAGGTTGGGATCTCAGTGAGAAATATGGAGGGTTGGGATCACAGTGGAAAATATGGAATGTTGGCATCAGAGTGAGAAATATGGAGGGTTGGGATTGCAGTGGAAGATATGGAATATTGGGATTGCAGTGAGAAATATGGAGGGTTTGGGACTGTGGTGAAAAATATGGAATGTTGGGTTGCAGTGAACAAAATATGGAGTATTGGGATTGGAGTGAAAAACGTGGAGTGTTGGGATTGGAGCGAAAAATGTGGAGTGTTGGCATAACAGCGGAAAATATGGAATATTGGGATCTCAGTGAGAAATATGGAGGGTTGGGACTGCAGTGGAAAATATGGAAGGTTGGGATCTCAGTGAGAAATATGGAGGGTTGGGATCACAGTGGAAAATATGGAATGTTGGCATCAGAGTGAGAAATATGGAGGGTTGGGATTGCAGTGGAAGATATGGAATATTGGGATTGCAGTGAGAAATATGGAGGGTTTGGGACTGTGGTGAAAAATATGGAATGTTGGGTTGCAGTGAAAAAAATATGGAGTATTGGGATTGGAGTGAAAAATGTGGAGTGTTGGGATTGGAGTGAAAAATGTGGAGTGTTGGGATTGGAGAGAAAAATGTGGAGATTTGGGATTGGAGAGAAAAATATGGAGATTTGGGATTGGAGAGAAAAATGTGGAGTATTGGGATTGTGGAGAAAAATGTGGAGTATTGGGATTGTGGAGAAAAATGTGGAGTATTGGGATTGCAGGGAAAGTGTGGAGTATTGGGATTGCAGTAAAAAATATGGAGTAATGGGATTGTGATAAAAAATATGGAGTCTTGTGATTGTGGTAAAAAATGTAGAGTATTGGGATTGTGGTGAAAAGTGAGAAGGATTTGGATCACAGTGAAAAATATGGAGTAGTGGGATTGCAGTGAAAAATATGGAATGTTGGGACTGTGATGAAAAATACGGACTATTGGGATTCTGATGAAAAATATGGAGGATTGGGATTGTGATGAAAAATATGAAATATTGGGATTGTGCTAAAAAATGTGGAGCATTGGGATTGTGGTGAAAAATGGGAAGGATTTGGATAGCAGTGAAAAATATGGAGTACTGGGATAGCAGTAAGAAATACGGAATGTTGGGATTGCAGTGAAAAATGTGGAGTGTTGGGATTGCAGTGAAAAATGTGGAGTATTGGGATTGCTGTGAAAAATATGTAATATTGGGATTGTGGTAAAAAATATGGAGTATTGGGATTGTGATGAAAAATGGGAAGGATTTGGATAGCAGTGAAAAATACGGAGTACTGGGATTGCAGTAAAAAATATGGATATTGGATTGCAGTGAAAGATATGGAGTTTTGAGACTGCAGGGAAAATAAGGAGTATTGGAATTGTGAAAAAATATGAGGGATTGGGTTGCAGTGAAAAATATGGAATGTTGGGACAGTGATGAAAAATATGGAGCATTGGGATTATGATGAAAAATGTGGAGTATTGGGATTGTGGTGAAAAGTGGGGAAGGACTTGGATCGCAGTGAAAAATATGGAGCAGTGGGATTGCAGTGAAAAATTTGGAATGTTGGGACTGTGATGAAAAATATGGATTATTGGGATTCTGATGAAAAATATGGAGGATTGGGTTGCAGTGAAAAATATGGAGCAATGGGATTGTGGTGGAAAGTGTCAATCAATGGTGACCTGCAGAGCTCGGCCTCTCAGGGGCATTGCAGGACGTGGGTTGATTTAGAGGCAATTTTTGGGGCTTGGTTCTGGGACTGCAATTCCCAAAGTTCCCTTTCGGGGGGTTCTCTTGCCTGATGGGTGTGTTTGGCTTCCTGATTTGCCTTAGAAAATATACAATACCAGAAAAGAGGGAAATCTTTTGGGAATAATCATGGAATCAGGTGGTAACTGTCAATTAGCATGTTGTGGGAGTCCCATCAATGAATTTTATGGGCCAAACCCTTCATATTCCAAGGGTTTGGAATGGAGGGATGGCTTCAAACTGAGCGGGCAGAGTTAGGTGGGATTTTGGGAAGGAACTCCTGGCAGTGAGGGGCTGGGATGGCATTCCCAGAGAAGCTGTGGATTGCAGGATGTGGGTTCATTTAGAGGCAATTGTTTGGGGCTTGGTTCTGGGATTGGAATTCCCAAAGTTCCCTTTCAGGGGGGTTCTCTTGCCTGATGGGTGTGTTTGGCTTCCTGATTTGCCTGAAAAGCTGTAAAAACCAGAAAAGAGGGAAATCTTTTAGGAATAATAACGGAATTAGGTGGTAATTGTTAATTAGCTTGTTGTGGGAGTCCCATCAATGAATTTTATGGGCCAAACCCTTCATATTCCAAGGGTTTGGAATGGAGGCATGGCTTCAAACTGAGACAGAAGGGTTAGGTGGGATTTTGGGAAGCGATTCGTGGCTGGGAGTGCAGTGAGGGGCTGGGATGGAATTCCCAGAGAAGCTGTGGTTGCCCCTGGATCCCTGGAAGTGTCCAAGGCCAGGTTGGGATCCCTGGGTTAGTGAAAGGTGGGGCAGGGGGTGGCACTGGATGATCCCTAAAGTCCCTTCCAACCCAAACCATGCCGAGATTCCATGATGCCATGAAATCACTTCCCTCTCCCCTCAGCATCCCTCCATCAGATCCTCCTTAATTCCCGGTTTTAGGCCTGGCTGGGTGTTGGCAGAAAAGCGGGAGGACCAGTCTCCAGACTGAACAGGAATGTTTGACCTGAAAATTTAGATTTTCCTCCAATTTCCCCAAGTTTTCCTTCTGGAACATCCCTTTTCCCTCCTCTTTTGTTCAGTTCTAATTGTGGGCTCGGATTCGCTGTCTGGGATTTCTTCCAGGGTTATAATCCTGCTTTTTTCCATCCCATTCTGCTCCTTAATGTGCCTCAAAGGCAGTGGGAAAAGAGGGAAGAAAAAACCATGGAGCTCCCAGGAAAACTCCCAAGAACTCAGAGTATTCAAAACTGGCATTTCCAAGTAGCTTTAGGGAATTTTGTCCTTTTTTTTTTTTTTTTTTTAGTTGGAATTTTGGGGTTTGATTTCTATTAATTTTGTATTTATTGAATATTTTCTCTGTCGATCCCACATTGTGTGTCTGTGGTAAGAACCCTGAGCAGGAATTTTGGGAGAGGTTTGGAGTCTCTTTTGCTCACAGATTCCAAAACGAAAAGAACCCAAAGTATTAAACCAATATTTTCAATCAAATTGTGTTTTGTTTGTTTAGTCAACTTTTATTTAGTGAAATTCCACAGAAAAAGAGCCTTTTCCTACAGGATTTGGTACTTGTGAGCTCACAGGAGAACTCACAAAAAGCAGAATATTAAAAATGGAAACTTCCAAGTAGCTTTGGGTAACTTTGTCCTTTGTTAGTTGGAATTTTCTGGTTTAATTTTATTTATTGAATATTTTCTCTGTAATTCCCATGTTATCTGTCCATGGCAGGAACCCTGGGCAGGAATTTTGGGAGGGGTTTGGGGTCTCTTTTTGCTCAGAGACACCAAAACAGAAAGGATCTAAATACTAAATCACCATTTTCTCTCAAAACCGTGGTTTGTTTGTTTTCCTGACCATTTATTTAGCGAAATTCCGTAGGAAAAGGCGTTTTTCTCCCAGAATTAGGTAACTGTCAGAAACAAATCTGTGGCAAACAGATGCTGTTCCCTTTTGAAATGAAAACTATCATTAGAGCACGGAAGGAATGGTTTAATTCCTTTGGAGGAAACTCTCCGCTGTGCTTTAAGGCGCAAGCGAAATGTTTCCATTTCTTAAAATACGTATTTAAAGATGTCATTTCGGAAGCATCTTGGCTTGGGAAGCTGAAGAGGATAAATGATATCAACTCGATATCACCCTTTCCGTGTCGGGTTTGGATCAAGAGCACTTCCTGAGGCCCGCTGGAAAACTTCAGCCTCCGATTTAAAGATTTGAAAACGAATTCTTGAAAGGAAAAAGAAAAAAAAAATCCACGGAATATCTTGGTTTTGTCTGTCTGTTTGTTTGTTTGTTTTCCCTCCCTTTGGTCAGCCCCATCATCGCCTTCCTGCCGGGATGGGACGCTTTGGTGGCAACACGTGGCTGGGAAATGTCCCTCTCCAGCGGTTCCCTGGGTTTCCTTCTCTCTCAGCTCTGGATTTCGGCGCCTGGAGCCACGTTCACTGCCCCTGCAAGAGTTAATTTTGCAAATAGGGGTGGAGGAGACGAGCCAGAGGGTTGGGCTGCCAGGGGAGAGGGGCCACTTGCATCCTTTGTGAGGACTTTCTGCAGTCCTGAAAAGGCTTTCAGGCTCCTCTCTGCGGGAAGGATCCAGCGGGAGTCGCTTTGCAGGGACCTGCGCGCAGCTGAGCCATTAATTAGGCCCTAAATGTAATTAGCGGGTGCTCCAGATCGCTCGTGTTTGACCGAACCTTGCTCTGAGGGGTTCAAGAGGTTCTTGGCTCCTCGGGACGAGAAGGACCCGGAGGGTCTGGAGTGTCTGCAGGGAAGGGAGCGGAGCTGGGAAGGGGCTGGAGCAGCAGGAGGGGCTGAGGGAGCTGGGGGGGCTCAGCCTGGAGCAAAGGAGGCTCAGGGGGCACCTTCTGGCTCTGCAACTCCCTGCCAGGAGGGGGGAGCCGGGGGGGGTCGGGCTCTGCTCCCAGGGAACAGGGACAGGAGGAGAGGGAACGGCCTCCAGCTGGGCCAGGGCAGGGGCAGGGGGGACAGGAGGAGGAATTTCTGCCTGGAAAGGGTGGTGAGGCCTTGGCAGGGGCTGCCCAGGGAGGTTTGGAGTGCCCAGCCCTGGAGGTGCCCAAGGAAGGCCTGGCCGTGGCACTCAGTGCTCTGGGCTGGGGGACAAGGGGGGCATCGGGCACAGGGGGGACTCTGATCTTGGAGGGCTTTTCCAACCTCAGGGATTCTGGGATTCCATGAACCATGGAGAGTGCAGAGTGCTCTTTGTACTTTCAGAATTTGACCTGAAAAGTCTTACTTTCAACCTGCAATATTTTCACAGCCTGAGTTTCCTGAATCTCATTTGCCACCTTCGTGAGAGGATGAGAGACAGGAGGAGAGGGAACGGCCTCCAGCTGGGCCAGGGCAGGGGCAGGGGGGACAGGAGGAGGAATTTCTGCCTGGAAAGGGTGGTCAGGCCTTGGCAGGGCTGACAAAAATAACACAAAAGCTGTGGGAATAACCCAAGATCTGCCAGCAGGTCACACACGTGGAGCACAAGCCCACAGAAGGTGCCTGATGGCCCCTGGCAGCCACCCTGGCAGGATCTCGTGCCACTGCAGGATGATTGGGAGAACAGAAACAGCTCTGAGCTCTGCTCGGTGGTTTCTCCTGACCTTGCCATGGTTAAGGTCTCCTGGGGAAAAGAACAGGCTCTCCCATGGGTTTAGTTCCATAGTTCAAGTGAGGGTTTGGGGAAAATCAGAGAAACACGGGTGTGTTTCAGGCCTTGCCCTTGATCTGGTTGGGACATTACAGAGAGAACTTCACTCCTGTGAAAATCCCCTCCCTGTTTTACACCCAGTGCTCATTTTGGGTTGGAACCATCCACAGAAGGCGGGTGCTGGGTCTCAGCTCCCGGGTTGCACAGCAGGATCCAGGTGGAATCTTCCTTCGGCATTTGGGACTGAATTATATCAGTGTTCGTAGACAGACGCATCTTATTCCTTCATCTCTGCGAGTTCAGCTTGGTGTTATTTTCATGCACCCCGTAATTCTGATCAACTGCTTCCCTAAAAGTACCTGGGTTTAGTCTGATTTATATGGCCCTTATGTTTTTTCCTGCTCTAAGAAGTTAAATAAACCCACATTTTATACCACATTTGTGGGTAAGGAGCACAGGAAAGGATTTAACTAAACACATGCGACCCTTTTGGAGATCCTCAGCTGGACTGAAGGGACAAAAAAAGCAATCTGGGGAGAATCCTTGTGGGTCCTTTCCAGCTCAGGATATTGTGGGATTCTGGGAATGACTGGTTCAGGTTGTTCTCAGTCGGGCACTTCAAGGTGTGTCCTGGCAGAGGGGTTTTGCTGGGTTGACATCAGACATTCCTGAGAGATGAGTAAACCTGAGAGCTCAGGGAAAACCCTTCAGGCGCAGCATTCCCATCACGCTCCACTTCCTCCTGACACTGGTTTTGGTGGTGCTTCAAGGGGCAGGGGGAATTCTGCTGGAATTTTGGAATGTGATGGAGGTGATACTGTACCAAGTTCCTTTGAAGCTCTCCTGGGTTGTTCTAACCCAGGCTGCAAACTCCTCCGGTCCTGGAACAGTTACAGAGCTGAGACAAGCCTGGGAGAACCGGAGAATGGGGTCAAAATACCTGAAGGTGGAAACTGGGAAGGGAAGAAAAACAAGAGGTGGTTCAGAGTTGCCAAAGGTCTTGTTCCATTGACAGCTGCTCTTGGAAAGGTTCTTACAGAATCCAGAAAGAGTCTTATGGAATCAGGGAGTGGTTTGGGATGGAAGGGACCTCCAAGCCCATCCAGTGCCACCCCCTGCCATGGGCAGGGACACCTTCTACCAGCCCAGGTTGCTCCAACCTGGCCTTGGGCACTTCCAGGGATCCAGGGGCAGCCACAGGTTCTCTGGGAATTCGAGCCCAGCCCCTCCCCACCCTCCCAGCCAGCAATTCCTTCCCAATCTCCCATCTCTCCCTGCCCTCTGGCAGTGGGAAGCCATTCCCTGTGTCCTGTCCCTCCATCCCTTGGAACTTTTCACCTCCTCTCCTTGGTTTCTTTTCCTCGTTTCTTTTGGAAAGCTCTTTTTGCTTTCGGGGGTGTCGGGGCTGTGGTGGATGAATTAGTGATGATTTCTTCTTAGCAGACAACTTTCTGTCCTCATTTCCCGTGTCTAAAACGTGTTCTGCTCTCCCAGCTCTGGCTGACAACCCGTGTTTCTCACATCAGGTTCAAACAAACGCCCTCATTTCCCTTGGAATCGTATTCCCAGGAGGGAGGGTTCCATCCTCGCTCAGCCACCAGGAGAAGAAACTGCTTCATAAATCCGAGCTGAATTCATCCCAGACTTGAACTCTCTTTCTTTTCTCTGGAAGTGTCTCTTTAAAGTCCATCTCATCTTTCTCCTTTGAAGAAGAAGCTTTTATACTTGACTCCTAGAATTTTTTTTTTTTTTACTTGGCTTCTGGAGGACACTTTTCCTTTATATAAGGAAGGAAAATAAGGTAGAAATGAAGTATTTTCATTTAAAGCAGCAGAGTTCCTACAAGAGAGCTTTTTCTGCTCATCCCCAAAGGACCATTTAGCGTGTTTTAGCAAGAAAAAGTCCTAATTCTTTCCTTGAAAATGTATTTTTGTATTCCTCTTGCTTTCCCACATCCTTATGGGCACAAGGGCGGGCTGCACAACTTGAGGAGAAGAAGGTGGGGCAAAAGGTCAGGTTGATGTTGAAAGAATTCTGAAAATAATGTGGAAGTCGGGGAGAGGAAAAGTTTGATCCAGCGGATTTAGTGCGCAGAGAAGTTGCAGATTTTATTTTATTTATTATGTGTTTTTCTCATATTTTTATTGTGTGGTGGAGAGGAGACACGGGCTGTGCAGGGGACACCGTGCTGAGAAAATCTCTCATTCCACGATTAAAAGGTTGGTCTGGGGGTTATGGGTGAACAACCATTCCTTTTGCTCAGAGATCCGCTTAACTCTTGGTTTGCAGCTCCATTTCCAGGAAATGTCCCTGGATTTTGGCTGCTCTCCCATTGGAGCAGCTTTAGGGCGAGGGGGAGGCAGTTGGGTCACAGCACCCAGTTTATCCTGTGGTGGGAATATTCCCTGGGCCAATTCCAGTCTTCTGTGTAACACAAGTCCCGTTCTGGGAAAGGCTCCTGTAGCCCCAAGATCTTCCTCCCAAATCCCTGGTGATGTCCCTGTAGATGACGTGTGATACCCGTGGAGTTCGGGGTTGTTTCATGGCCCAGTTCACCTCCTGTTGAGTTTCCTGAAGTCTTTCACATCCAGGTTGAAATCACGGAATGCCAGAATGGTTTGGGTTGGAGGAGACTTTAAAGATACCTCATTCCACCCCTGCCACGGGCAGGGACACCTTCCACCAGCCCAGGGTGCTCCAACCTGGCCTTGGACACTTCCAGGGATCCAGGGGCAGCCACAGCTTCTCTGCCCAACCTGGGCCAGCCCCTCCCCACCCTCCCAGCCAGCAATTCCTTCCCAATCTCCCATCTCTCCCTGCCCTCTGGCACTGGGAAGCCATTCCCTGTGTCCTGTCCCTCCCTGCCTTGTCCCCAGTCCCTCTCCCGCTCTCCTGGAGCCCCTTTAGGCCCTACCAGGGGCTCTCAGCTCTCCCTGGAGCCTTCTCTTCTCCAGGGGAACCCCCCCAGCTCTCCCAGCCTTTCCCACATCCAGGCTGGGCGTTTTCCCTTTCCCTTCTGGATGATGTGCACACACAGAGCAGGAAGCTCTTCCAGCCCAGTCTGCTCAGCAGCCTCAGATCAGGTTGTGACACCATTCCCTGCTCTTCAGCTTCCCAGACACATCCTCTGCTGCGACCTCGGGCCGCCTCAGGCCATGATTAGGCACAACAATTCCCTGTGATCCAACTGTCCAGGCAAAGAATTCGGTGGGATATTGGGAAGGAATTGCTGGCTGGGAGGGTGGGGAGGCCCTGGCCCAGGTTGCCCAGAGAAGCTGTGGCTGCCCCTGGATCCCTGGAAGTGTCCAAGGGCAGGTTGGAGCAACGTGGGCTGGTGGAAGGTGTCCCTGCCCATGGGAAAAAGTTGGAAACAGAGGACCTTTGAACCCATTCTGGGATGAATGTGGGGACTGATGAAGACACATCATCACATACCCCAAGTTCTCTGAGCCTTGTGCAGATCCAGGGCAGTCCCAAGCCTTGGTTCTTCCCATTCCACCCATCCTGACCTGTCCCACCAGACCAGGGCTGTGTCCTGGAGAGCCCACCCTGCCCTCCAGTGACCCCCAAACACAGCCCTGCCCTCAGATTTTCATCTTTTAAATGCACAGATTTGACCTCAGAGAGGGAATAATGACAACCCCTCTAATGAACTTGCATTTCTCTATTGCTTTAAAATTACAATTATCAGTATTGGGAAGCTTTGAAATGCTTTCCATCCTCACAAATATCTCATTCCAAATTGTCTTTTTACACTGTATCATGCAAAAAAGAAAAAAAAAAGAGTGTGGAAAGATGAATATATTTCCATGCCAATGTTTATTGCTTTTTATTAATTTTCCTCTTTTCCCCCTTCAAATTTGCATTTGTTATTTGTGCTCCCTCATCCAGCCATGTGAACGACGATTCCAGCACATCCCTGACACTCTAGTGAATGAAAGCCCCCCCAAAAAAAGGAGCTCAGATAACGTATCAGTGAACGTTGGGAGATCCCAGAGATGGCAATTAAAAATGTCAGGGCGATAAAGGCACGACTCAGTGCAGTAAACACCAGGCAAGGAGGCAGCACAGAAAATAACGGAGCAGCTCCACAGGATTTTCAGTACCTGAATTACGTCTTAATTGCCGTGGCCACACAGAGACACCTGGGAAGAAAACGTGCCCAGAAATGGGGGGGGGGTTAAGGCCAAGGAGGCAAAAATCCAGGAATAAGACAGTGGTGAGGACGAAGGTCCAGCATCGCTCACCCTCTTCCAAACCATCCCAGCAGCAACAGTAAAATGGGATGTTACGGAAGCTGCTGCTGCCTGTGCCTGCACTGTAACACCTGGGGGAGCTGAGAAGAGACTTCTGTAATACTCTCCTGCCAGGGAAACTGGAAAATAGAGGATTCTGGAAGGCGGAAACGTGGGAATTGTTTAAGGAGGTTCTTTAGGACTCACCAGAAAGCCCCAACTCCACTTTTACCACCAATGTTCGATGTATCAAACACCCCATAAAATGCTCTAAATCCCCCCTGTGAACTCAGACATTAATTCTTGCAGGAGAAGGAGGGTAAAGAGTCCACGTTTAAATACTTTCCCATACAAAATTCCCCAGATTTTTTCCTTCCTGGTGTCAGGCAGACCTGACCACCAACCAGCAACGTATGGTGAGGGAGTCAGAGAGCCCTCAGCATTCCAAACGAGCACGGAATTATCTCACTCGGGCAAAAACAGCCCTCCAGGAGAAAATGGCACCTCCTGCTCATCCCAGGAACAGCACTGGGGCTCTTGGGCTGGGTTTGATTTGAGTCCCACAGGGAAAAGGAGGAAGATAATGGTGGTTTGTTCCATGTGGTTGCCTTCACATTCCCTGGGTTTGTGCCGGATTGAGTTTGTTCTCTAGAACTTTAGGGTGTTTATTGGCGAGAGACCTTGGAGCCTCTTGCAGGGCCTAAAGGGGCTCCAGGAGAGCTGGAGAGGGACTGGGGACAAGGGAGGGAGGGACAGGACACAGGGAATGGCTTTAAACTGGTTTAGGTGGGATACTGGGAAGGAATTGCTGGCTGGGAGCGTGGGGAGGGGCTGGAATGGAATTCTCAGAGAAGCTGTGGCTGCCCCTGGATCCCTGGAAGTGTCCAAGGCCAGGCTGGAGCAACCTGGGCTGGTGGAAGGTGTCCCTGCCCATGGCAGGGGTGGGATGGGATGGGCTTGGAGGTCCCTTCCCTCCCAAACCATTCCAGGACTCCGTGATTTTATGACATGAGCGGGAGTGTGGCTGATTTTCCAGAGTTCTGCAGCTTTTCAGAGAGCAAAGAAAAATCACTGAGCTCCCCTTTATTCTCCAAAAAGGGTTTTGCCTCAGGCTTACAAGAGGAGAAGCCTTTTGTGAGGATTTGTCTTCTGGGGTTTCAGGGTTGTGTTTTGTTTTTGTTTCCCAATTTCGATGCTTGTCTCCGTTTCAGGAGATTTTCTGTCGCTTTTCATCTTCCTTTTTTTTTTTTTCATGGAAAAGACTTTGGCTGAGGGTTGAAGAGTCTGGTTTTCACTGGTTTATTCCCGCTTTTCATACAGTTGTTGCGCATTTGAATATGGAGGTTTTTTGCTTCCCCTGAGTGGGGAAAAGTCACATTCTTTGGAGTTTGGTGCTGGATTTTTTTTTTGAGGTCTTGATCCCTTTGAGCTCTCAGGGAGTTGTTTCACTCACCAGAGTTGAACCAAACCATTCCCCTCAACAAAAATGGGAATATAGATGGTGTAAATATATTTTATAAGAGCTCTGCCATCCTGTTTCCATCAAAATTCAGATTTTCAGCTCTCGTACCCATAATTTAGAAATTGAGTTTCAGGTGCCTGGGGGTCCTGATTTCACTGAGTGAATGAGGAAGTTTATGGGGGAACCAGCAAACCACAGGAAAGAACCTTAAAGACCATCCCGACCATCCCTGCCCTGGACAGGGAAACTTCCACTGGGGTAGAAAAAAACCCCTGGAATGCTGTAGCTGTGCTCGGGGAATGAGTGAGGCAGCTCTGCCATCAATCATTAACGGAATTTTGGAGCAGCCCCTGTAATTTCAGGGCATTTTTGCACCCTCAGAAAACACTGTTCAGTCGGAATTACCCAGCTTGGAAATGCCTGTTAAACGTTCTCAGTTCCTCAGCACCTCGTGTGCATTTTTATTTTCCATAATGAAAATCTTTGTATGGGCAGCAGTAAAAAAAAAAAAAAAGGCTGATGTTGGTGCTGCTGGAAAGTTGGATTTTTCCTGCGTGTTCTGAGTTGAGGCAGGAGGAGAAAATGCTTTGTGAACTCCAGAATTCCTGGTTTGTGGGACGTTTTCCCTCGATTTTTTTTTCAGGCTTGTTTTAATTCAGTTAAATTAAAATTCCATTTTCATTCAGGCAGTTCAGAAAGTTGTGGGTGTAAAGAAGGGTTTGATATGTTGAGGGTGGTTGGGGCGGATCCTCCTTTTGGGAAAGGAGCTTATTCCAGCCTGACCCCCACCTGCTTCCTTGGTGGAACATCCCTGCTGGGCTCCAAGGAACTGCTGCTGGCTTTGGTTTTTTTTTTAATCTCCCTTTTCAAATTTAATTTATTTTATTTTTAATTTGGCACATCAGACTTTCAGCTCTGTGTCGAAACCCCTGCTTCCTGAACTCCAGAATTCCTGGTTTGTGGAACATTTTCCACTGATTTTTTTTCAGGCCTGTTTTAATTCAGTTTAGAAAGTTGTGGGTGTAAAGAAGGGTAAAAAAGGGTGTGTGGAGGGTGGCTGGGGTGGATCCTCCTTTTGGGAAAGGAGCTTATTCCAGCTTGACCCCCACCTGCTTCCATGGTAGAACATCCCTGCTGGGCTCCAAGGAACTGCTGCTGGCTTTGCTTTTTATATAATTTAAAAAAGTTAATTTGTTTTATTTTATTTTTTTATTTACTTATTTCATTTGTTTTAATTGGACACATCAGCTCTGCATCAAACCCCCTGAGCTCACCAGCCAGAGACAAGAACCTAAACATGCATTTCTCCTCCTCCCAAACTGCGTTTTAGCCCCTTGTTGCTGCTTTTTTTTTTTCCCAGGCAGCTCTGGCCAACAGCCTGTTGTGACTTCCTGATCCCAGTTAAAGGTTTGACCTTTAAAACCAGTCGGGAACCTGAACTGGAAATGCTGGGAAAGGACCCAGAGCTCGCTACTGCCCCAGGAACAGCACTGGGGCTCTTGGGGTGGGTTTGATTTGAGTCCCACAGGGAAAAGGAGGAAGATGATGGTGGTTTGTTCCATGTGGTTGCCTTCACATTCCCTGGGTTTGTGCTGGATTGAGTTTGTTCTCTAGAACTTTAGGGTGTTTATTGGCGAGAGACCTTGGAGCCCCTTGCAGGGCCTAAAGGGGCTCCAGGAGAGCTGGAGAGGGACTGGGGACAAGGGAGGGAGGGACAGGACACAGGGAATGGCTTTAAACTGGTTTAGGTGGGAGATTGGGAAGGAATTGCTGGCTGGGAGGGTGGGCAGGCCCTGGCCCAGGTTGCCCAGAGAAGCTGTGGCTGCTCCTGGATCCCTGGAAGTGTCCAGGGCCAGGTTGGAGCAACCTGGGCAGGTGGAAGGAGCCACGTCCAGCCCTGAACAGGAGCTCCAGGGAGGATCCATGGCTGGGAATTCTGTGGGCACAGGCTGGGGGAGCTCTGCTTGGTGCTGGCAGTGCCTCTGGATGTGGGGAGGGATGAGCCAGAGCTTCCGAAGGGCTTTGCTGTCCCTTTTCCCATCATTCTGTGTGGCAGAGAGGGCACGGAGTAACTGCACAAAGACCAACGTGATCGTAAAGCAGATCTCATTTATTTTACACAGCATTTAGCTTTTATACATTTCTCTTATGCTATTACCTCATACATGATAGTTTAGCATTGGTTCTTTTAAACTCCTCATACACTTTATATTGTTATGACTGGTTAAAAGCAATCTGTCTATGCACTATCAGTTAGCCTTGCTAGTATAGCAATAATCAACAATAATAGCAATAATGGCAATAATATGTTTCAACTTAGTTCCTTTCCCATGCTTGCTTCTTCCTTTCTCACGTTCACAGCATAGTCAAATTCCTTCTGTATCTTCAGGCGAGGTCAGTCCAACAACACCCCTCTGGACATGGCTCGTTCAGAATGTGTCCATTGTCTTGCAGAAATCCTACAATTCTGTACCCACAATCTGTCCTGGATCAGGGCTGGGATTTGGTTTCCTATCAAAACTGTCACAGCCTGAGGTGACGTTTCATAAAATCCTGGAATGGGTTGGGTTGGAAGCGACCTCAAAGCCCATCCAGTGCCACCCCTGCCATGGGCAGGGACACCTTCCACCAGCCCAGGGTGCTCCAAGCCCCGTCCAGCCTGGCCTTACTTCCACGAGAAGGAAACCTGCAGAAGATCCACGGGAACATAGAGAGATTAAGGAACTGAATAACTGAACTGGGAGAAAACCCCACCTCCCTCCCCGCTCCCCAGATACCCCAAACCCTCCCCAAACCCGGAGCACGTGTCCCTCTGGATTGCAATCACTGTCAGGCTCTCTGAAACTGCAGCTCCAGGCAGTTGCAGAGAAACTCTGGGATTATTTAGGATGTGTGTGTGTGTGAAAGGATAATTAGTCCCTTTTGAAAGCAGCAAATGCCAAGCAGCTCCAAGGCCATTATTTGCTTTATCTTTGCATAAATTCCTCAATGCTGAGAGGAATCTGGACATGTTATTTGAGCTTTGGACTTGAATTCCCATGTCCTTACAGTGCTCATTTGCTCATTACGTTCCTGCTGCATCCAGGAGATCTCCTGAAGTCAGATGGAAGGGAGTTGGAGCCAGTGTGGTGATGGCAAGGCCCAGCCCAGCCCCGGAGCAGGGAATGGGTTTAAAATAGCCAGATGAGCATGGAATGTGTTAAAACATCCCAATTTGCCAGCTGGTGGATTGTTTTCCTCTGGCGTTATCCACAAAGCAATTAGACACGAATTAAAAACTTCTGGAGAGGCTCTGAAGGAAATATTGAGCACTGAGGTCTTCATTAAGGCACGTTGGAGGACAACCATTGGAGTCCACAGTGAGGACAAAGAAGGTTGGGCTTCCAAAAAGCAGGGTGGTTTTCCATCCCCCTAAAAACCTCCAGCCCAGGCTGGAGCTGAAGTCTCAGCCTAAAGCACAGATGATTTAGGTTGGAAAAACCTTTGAGATCTTCAAGTCCAACCGTCCCCCAGCACTGCCAAGGCCACCACTGCCCCGTGGCCCCAAGTGCCACGTCCCCAGGGCTTTGAAATCCCTGCAGGGGTGGGGACTCACCACTATTCATTCTCCGGCCCTTTGCCTTGAAAAGAGTAATGGGAAATACAAGGACAGGTGGGTTTAAAAGAAGCTCAGTCCATCCTTTACATCCAGAACCAAAATGTGTTTGTGCATTGAGGTGTGTGGGAGTGTCCCAAATCTGCACTGCTGGGACAAGGGAATTGTTGTTGGAGCCAGTCCAGGGGAGGCCCTGGAGCTGCTGCCAGGGCTGGAGCCCCTCTGCCATGGAGCCAGGCTGGGAGAGCTGGGGGGGTTCCCCTGGAGAAGAGAAGGCTCCAGGGAGAGCTGAGAGCCCCTGGCAGGGCCTAAAGGGGCTCCAGGAGAGCTGGAGAGGGACTGGGGACAAGGGATGGAGGGACAGGACACAGGGAATGGCTTCCCACTGCCAGAGGGCAGGGAGAGATGGGAGATTGGGAAGGAATTGCTGGCTGGGAGGGTGGGGAGGCCCTGGCCCAGGTTGGGCAGAGAAGCTGTGGCTGCCCCTGGATCCCTGGAAGTGTCCAAGCCCAGGTTGAAGCAACCTGGGCTGGAGGGAAGTGTCCCTACCTGTGACAGGGGGTGGGATGGGATGGGCTTTAAGGTCCCTTCCAACCCAAACCAGCTAATGGAAAAGGGATTTTTATATCCCAGCTTTGCATCCATCAGTCCCCATAAAACACTGGCTCGGATGATCCTCAGCTGTAGGTCCTTGGACGATCAGCCACCACCCTCTCTGATGTCAGGTGAATTGAACCATTCCATGGATCCAACTCTGGCTTTTCCCTTTATTCTCAGGTCCATTTGAGGCCTCACTGAAAGGTTTCCCTGGGATAAGGCATTAAAGAGACACGAGGTTGAGGGATTTTTACATAGGCAGAGAGGGAAAGGACAGAGGGGAAGGGTTTGAAATGAAAACAGGAGGGATTTGGATTGGAAATTAGGAATAAACTCTGCCCTGTGGGGGTGGTGAGACAGAGTTGCCCAGAGAACCCATCCCTGGAAGTGTCCAAGGTTCCATGATTGTATAAATTCCCAGTGCAGGTTCTTTAGTTCTTGCAGTGTTCAAAACAAAAGGTTTTAAACAGTGTTTGGGATTCTCCTCCCTCGCAATCATTCCTGCAGCTTTACGTTATTCTCCCCCACCTTCTCATGGATATTGATTGGACTTCAATAAAACCCAAAGCAATTTGCAATTTCAAAGTACAACCAGCACTGAACACACAAATTTCCCTGATTCCCACCTGCCTGGAAACAGCCCCAGGGACGATTTTGGGGTGGGAAGGCAGCAAAGAGAAAATGTGGAGACAAAGGTCAAAGGGAGGGAGTGACTGCAGGAGGAGCTGGAGCAGATCAGAGCCATCCCTCCCTTCCAGAACTCCATCCATCGATCCCGAAGTTCAAAACAATGTCTGGAAAGACAAAAAAAAGCCTAAATGTGGAGTTTGGGAGGACTGACGTGAGAGAGGTGGAGAAAAAGGAAAATATTCCTTTATTTCTCCTCCCAGACTTCCACCTGCAGCCTCAAATCCCTCAGGGGGTCACACAGAAATCCCTGGGAATGATCCAGGCCAGGTTGGACAGGGCTTGGAGTAACTTGGGCTACTGGAAGGTCCCTGCCCACGGAACTGGAGGGGCTTTAAGGTCCCTTCCAGCCCAGCCCCTTCTGGAGTGGCCACAGCCCCCCCAGGTCGCTGTTGGTGGGTGCCCAAGGACAGGGACCTGTCAGTCCCACACTGAAATAAGGGATTGATGCCCAGTGACAACCCCGCTGGTGCAAATGAAGGCCTGGAGATTGAATGTGCACGTGGGGATGGAAACACAGAGCTCCCGTCAGGCCGAGGGGTAGATTTTCACCTCCAGCTCGCTTTTGATGATGTTTAATTAGCCCTGAATAGCTGCTGAGGAAGTCCCTCTCAGGATTTGCTCACCAGAATCCTCCTGACGTCGGTGGTTCTGAACTAAAGAAAAAGACAAAAAAAAAAAAAAAGAAAGCTCACAGTTAATTACAGAGAATTAATTCCGGGGCATTACCTGGCTGTGGACGCAGAGTTTGTTTTCCTTCTTGACAAAACTCCAGGAGAAGTGGCATAAGGTTATTTGAATGCCTTTTATGCCATTCCTTGCCCAAATTAAAGCTGTCTCTGACCCCAGATAATAGCTGTGGTTAGATCAGCTGGAGCTGAGCACGTGTCAGATGAGGTACAAGATAATTGATGCTGTAAATATCCCTGGAGTGGAAAGAAAGATCCTATTAATGGCTGGAAAATTCACTCTGTTTATAGGGATCTTGAGCAGTATTAGAAATAGGCCTGGATTATATAAAGCAGTGAATTTAAGGCTTAATGTGGCACTCAGGTTTGTTCCTGACTGGAATAGGCCTCTCCTGCCAACCTGGGAACTTCCCTGGCACGTGGTTGGGCTTGGAGGCAACTTCTCACGGAGGTGACAGGGTTTGCTGCAGTCCTGAGAGGTTTGGTGAGGGTGGTCTCATTATAGAACCAGAAATGAGGAATCACAGAATCCTTGAGGTTGGAAAAGGCCTCCAAGATCATCAAGTTCAACCTTTGACCGAATCCCTCCACACCCACCAAACCGTGTCCCAGGGCCACATCTGCTCCCTGCCTGGGCACCTCCAGGGCTGGGCACTCCAAACCTCCCTGGGCAGCCCCTGCCAAGGCCTGACCACCCTTTCCAGGGAGAAATTCCTCCTCCTGTCCCCCCTGCCCCTGCCCTGGCCCAGCTGGAGGCCGTTCCCTCTCCTCCTGTCCCTGTTCCCTGGGAGCAGAGCCCGACCCCCCCCGGCTCCCCCCTCCTGTCAGGGAGTTGCAGAGCCAGAAGGTCCCCCTGAGGCCCCCAAATGTGTGTCCTTCACTTGATATCCCTTATCTGAGGGGCAGAAGGTCCATGGAAGGCTCTGGGTCTTGGCACATGCAGGAGCCACCTCACCAAACACAGAATCCCAGGATGGGTTGGGTTGGGAGGGACCTCAAAGCCCATCCAGTGCCACCCCCTGCCATGGGCAGGGACACCTTCCACCAGCCCAGGTGGCTCCAACCTGGCCTTGGACACTTCCAGGGATCCAGGGGCAACCACAGCTTCTCTGCCCAACCTGGGCCAGGGCCTCCCCACCCTCCCAGGAAGGTTCTCACGATCCTCCACCTGCAGGACTCCACGTTATTTTGTGCAATTAGAGCAGCAGAATTAAGGAAACAGATTTTGACGGGGTTTCCTCCATCCTCTCTGCACCTCCAGCCCCTTCCCTCCCCGAGTCTCTGCTCTGCTGGGAGCACCCAGGGGTGCCCACGTGTAACTAAGCTGAGCTTTGCTCCAGTTCCCACTTCTCCCCCTCCTTCCTCTTCTCATCTGTAAAACTGCTCACGCCAATTTTGCATAAAGTGCTGGAGGTTAATGATCTTTGGGATCTCCATCTCCATTTGCAATTCTGCTCCAAGAAGCTCAAAAGCTCAGCAGGTTTTCTGGGAAGGGAGGTTTGGCAACAGAAGCAGATCTTGGCTGCTCCTTGGGATTCAGCTGCATTTACAAGCAATTTCTTGATTTTTAAAGGGATTTTTTACAAGGTGTTGGGCTGGAATTTTGCTGATGGGGCAGAATTGTTAGGAAGCATCAGGATGGAGAGAAGCAAGCTGTGGTTTGGATGAGCCCCTAAGGCTCCTTTCCAAAGTGGATGGGATTTTAGGCTCCTGGAATGGGCTGGCTGGGGAATTTCTTTGAGTCAGCAGAAGCACTTCACTTGTCTGGGCTCAGGCCTGGGCACTAAATATTCTGGGCGGGTTCATTTTCCTCTTTGCTACAGTTTTGTTTGATTTGTCATCTTCATTTGCCTCCAAGGAGTTTCTTCCACGGCCTCCCTTTTTCATCAGCCACTCGCTGTTATTTGTGTCCTCTGGTCCTGCATTTCTTTTCATTCCTCTGCCCCTAAAACGTGTATTTTCTATTCTTTTGGAGTAAAACTGAGGGAAGAGGCTGCCTTCTTTAGCAGTAGAGATTGTCAGGCAGTGTGGAGAGCACTGTGGATGTTCCCACACTGACATTTTTAATGACAAAGAACTTAAGGCTGGAAAACAAATGGGAGTCTTGGAAGGGCAGAACATTCATGGGGCAGGAGGGAAGAAACCTGGCACTTCGTGTTATCATGGAATTCCAGGAGGGCTTGGGTTGGAGGGGACCTTAAAGCCCATCCAGTGCCACCCCCTTCCATGGGCAGGGACACCTTCCACCAGCCCAGGGTGCTCCAACCTGGCCTTGGACACTTCCAGGGATCCAGGGGCAGCCACAGCTTCTCTGGGCAACCTGGGCCAGGGCCTCCCCACCCTCCCAGCCAGCAATTCCTTCCCAATCTCCCACCCAAATCTCCCCTTTTCCACCATGAGGCCATTCCCTGTGTCCTGTCCCTCCATCCCTTGTCCCCAGTCCCTCTCCAGCTCTCCTGGAGCCCCTTTAGGCCCTGGAAGGAGCTCTCAGGTTTCCCTGGAGCCTTCTCTTCTCCAGGCCCAACTCAGCCTTTCCTCACAGATGTGCTCCAGCCTTCGGAGCATCTTTATGACCCTCTCTCAGACTCATTTATCTAATATATGGGAAGAGAATATCAAATATATGGATTTTTCTCTATTAAAATGCTTTTATTCTCACTTTAGAAGATCTGAAGTTCAGGAGAAGGGTGTGAGAGAGCAGTGGGGCTTTACCAGCAGCCCCTGCTCTCCAGGCACCACTGTTTACACTCAGGATATCCAGAATCTAGTTTTTAACAGGGATTTAAACTTTGTGAGGAGTGTCAGGAAAAATTTTACTGCCACCATGAAGTGGAGATGGATTTGGCCTGGAGAGACGCTTTCCTAACCCAGTTTGTTGTTCATTAATTCAACCAAATTATGATTCTTTTCTTCAGAAAGCGAAGGAACAAGCATTAATTAGGTTTGGGCCTCTGCAACCAATAATGACTTATTTAACATGTTGAAAAGTCCTCTTTGCAACAATTATCCCTGCACATCAGGTGGGCTTTAGTATCAGTGCCTCTTTCTCCTGGATTGGTTGGGAAATCGCTTTTCTCGCTTTGATTATGTCAAAAATATGCAGAAATTAATAAATCCAAGGTTAACTGGTAAAAAACCAAACAGTCAGAGTGGCTTTAACCCTTTTTTCTTCCCCCTTTTTGTGGCTGCTTGTGGTCCCTCAAGGCTTTTCCACAGCCCTGTGGGAAACCAGAGTGTTCTCTGGAAGAGCCTGAGAATGGAAAGGTGGATTAAAACACCTCCATTTCTTGATTCAAGTGCTCTTGATGTAATGATAATGATCCGGGATTCTTTAATCAGCTCTGATTACAATCCTCTCCCAGAATTTTCGTATTCCAATTGACCAGGACAGCAGTGTGCTTTGACCTCCTTTGTCTCTCTGGGGTTTTTTTTGGGGGGGCTGATTTTTTTTTCTTTTTTTTTTTTTTTTTGCTGCTCTTCTTATATTCAACAAAACCACTTGTATTTAATTAAAAATCCTCTGATCACGGTTTGAAGAGGCGAGGAACCCTCTATAGGCCAGGACAGACTGTTCTTTTATTCAACCACTTCCTCTCCGAAACAAATAATCCCGTTTCTTCCTCTGGATATTGCTCTTGGAATTTCTGACCAATTTTACATTTAAATTTTAATTTCCTTGGCCAAAAGAGCTCTTTGGTACCTGCAGCCTGCAATAAACGTGTGATCCACTCTCCTTGTTTGAGGGATTAAACGGGTCGCGCCCTTCCTGTCTTCCCCTGCAAACCCCCGCCCTGGGTCCTTTCTCCAGTGTTTAGGTGCTTTCCTGGAGCTCTTTTCTTTGCCCTGTCGTCTCTGAATGTTGCTTAGCCAGTGATCCCAGCGATCCCCTCGGTTCAGGGGGTGCTCAGAGCTCCGCGGGGGCGGCCCAGACTGACTCGGGCACACCCTGGTGCTGGTGACCCCTGTCAGGAGTTCATGGATGTGCTTCATCCTGGGGGAGGATCTGATTTTATTCTTGGGAAAACCCACTGAACCGTCTCCATCTGTGCCATGTGCACGTGGAATTGTGCAATGGAATCCTGGAATGGTTTCGGTGGGAAGGGAACTTAAAGCCCACCCAGTGCCACCCCCTGCCATGGGCAGGGACACCTTCCACCAGCCCAGGGTGCTCCAACCTGGCCTGGGACACTTCCAGGGATCCAGGGGCAGCCACAGCTTCTCTAGGAAATCCATTTCGGTCCCTCACCACTCTCTCAGGGAAGAATTCCTTCCCAATCTCCCATCTCTCCCTGCCCTCTGGCACTGGGAAGCCATTCCCTGTGTCCTGTCCCTCCCTGCCTTGTCCCCAGTCCCTCTCCAGCTCTCCTGGAGCCCCTTTAGGCCCTGCCAGGGGCTCTCAGCTCTCCCTGGAGCCTTCTCTTCTCCAGGGGAACCCCCCCAGCTCTCCCAGCCTGGCTCCATGGCAGAGGGGCTCCAGCCCTGGCAGCAGCTCCGGGGCCTCCTCTGGACTCGCTCCAGCAGCTCCACGTCCTCCCTGTGCTGTTCCCAGGGCTGGAGCAGCTCTGCAGGGGGGTCTCACCCGAGGGGGGGCAGAGGGGCACAATCCCCCCCTCACCTCCTGCCCAAGCTGGGTTTCTGGGCTGTC
This sequence comes from Oxyruncus cristatus, assembly GCA_013399855.1. Lineage (NCBI taxonomy): Eukaryota > Metazoa > Chordata > Aves > Passeriformes > Cotingidae > Oxyruncus > Oxyruncus cristatus. The sequence continues at coordinate 35,585 of VXAY01007422.1, read as the reverse complement.
AGGGCACATTTCCAGGTCATGTCCAGCTTCTCACCCACCTGCACCCCAAATCCTTCTCCTCAGGGCCGTTCCCATCCCTATGGAAATGGAGGATTTTAGCGAGGATTGTCGTTCCTGTCATAGTGCTGCACATGCAAAACCCTCAGAGCCACTGTGTCTGCTCTCAGGGGGCTGCAGTGCTAATCCAGGCTCCTAAATAACGGGAATTTGCTCAGGTTGGTGTCCTTGGATAAGGAAACCCCCCCTGCAGGGCTGTGCCCCCTGTGCCATCCTCCCGATGCCACTGGGATGTTCTCCTGCGAGCAGCTCGGGCAGGTTCCAATCAGGTACATTTATAACCTCATTAAAAGAGCAGGGCCAACATTTTCCCCATAGAATCTCCGAGTGTTCCTTCCGTTTTCCCCCCTTGGATTCTTTGCTGACCCGGCGAACCCTCAGCAAAGCTCTGCAGGCAGCAATCAGCGGGAGCTGGGCCGGGCATTGTTGGCTGCCGAGGCCGTTTGGCTTGTCCTTTTGTGCTGGAGCGTGTTAACAGCCTCCTGGCACGGGTGTGATCTGCTCCGAACGCGACTGCAGATCAATGGCAGCTCCTCAGGGGTCTCCCGGGGTCGTGCTCTCAGCCGTGGGAACAAGGAGGGAACGCCTGCTTTCCTTTGGGATCTGCCTCAGGAAGTGCCGCTGGTTTGGCTCCGCTCTGCCCAGCGCTGCAGGCGCAGCTCAAACTCTTCTCCAGGGCTCCAGAGGGAAAAGGATCTGATGTGGAGCTCCAAGTAACTTGGCCCTGCTACTTCCAGCTTTTTGGAGCTGTTGGGCCTCCACACGAATGGGGGGAGCGCAGGACAGGCTCGTTAATCCTTCCCATGGGAATGCAGGAAACAGAGAAGTGGAATTGTTATTCTTTAGATCGCACATAAAGCACTTCAAACCTGCCTTGCCGGGGCAGCTGTGGCTGCCCCTGGATCCCTGGAAGTGTCCAAGGCCAGGTTGGACGGCGCTTGGAGCGACCTGGGATGGTGGAAAGTGTCGGGTTGGAACTGGATGGGCTTTAATGTCCCTTCCAATCCGTATCATTCCGTGATTGTGGAATTACAGAGGGTCTGTCCTGTGAGGAGCTGGGGGGGCTCAGCCTGGAGCAAAGGAGGCTCAGGGGGGA
>VXAY01007422.1:20186-34286 GCA_013399855.1 Oxyruncus cristatus | reverse complement strand
CGTGGCACTCAGTGCTCTGGGCTGGGGGACAAGGGGGGCATCGGGCACAGGGGGGACTCTGCTCCTGGAGCTCTTTTCCAGCCAAAATGATCCCGGGATTAAAACTTGTGGTGGGGTAAGGAGGCTCTGGCAGGGAAAAGAACAGGCAGACCGTTGTGTTCCGTGTTCCAGAACAGCTCCGGGGTTGCAGCACTGCCGGGCTCGGCTCTGCTGTCCCTGCTCTGCCCAAACTGATGGAGCCGTTCCCGTCAGTTCCCAGATGTTTGTTTATTATTATCCCGCCTTCCCAGCGTCTCTTGCTTGGAACGTCTGAAGACAAAGGCAGCTAATTAACAAATGAAATCAGCCAACTGTGCAGCCCCAGCAGCTGAAATGAGATGATGCAGCAAATAAAGGCCGTGATCCTGCTGTCCTCTTTCCCCTGGAGCTCAGGTGAGGGTTCATGGAATCCTGGAACATCCTGTGTTGGAAGGGACCCACAAGGATCATCCAGTGCAACTCCTGGCCCTGCCCAGGACACCCCAACAATCCCACCACCGATCTCCATCCAAACTACCCAAAGTGCCAGGACTGATTTGATAGGCCGAGGTATCCCCCACAAGTCATTCCCATTCCTTTCACTGAGGAAAAAAATACCGTTTTAATTTATGTCTCTATGAATCCATCCATTTTCCTCCTGCTTCCTTTAACCCCAGGATATACTTTTGATCTGTGGCGCTTCCATGATTTGCACAATGGCCACATTTCCCTTTATTCCTTTCTTTTAAACCTCATCTCAGTTTCCTTATTATTTTATTCTTATTTTTGCCTAAATTCCTGAGCAAGGTATTCCCCGTAAGGGACGATGACCATATTCATGGTCCCCACTTGGCAGCAGGTTTTTACTGCCAGCAAACAGGAACAGAAGTGGTGATCCAGGGGTGACTGGTGGAATTCCTGAGTTAAAGCAGCTGTCAGAGCTCTGGGAGAGAGCCCCAAGGCTGATGGAAGATGCAGAAAAGTCCTGCAGGCTCTGCAGGGAGAGTTTCCTTCCCTGCTGCCAGAGGGAACAGGGGAATCCTGGATTTCACGATTTGCTGGAGGTGGGGGAGCACATTTAATTCCAGCAAACAGGAGCTGCTCCAGTGACCCCAAATCCCAGCAGAGACATCAGGGAGCCTGCGGGGGAAACCTGAGTTTGGAGCCATCCAGACAAAACCCTTTTCCGTCTCTGAGGACACTTTCCTGAAAGCCCAGGGAAAGACTTGCCTGGCAATAACAAGCCTGCAGTTGGAATGATGCCTTTTCCTCAACCCTTCTTAAATCCAAGGATGGGTTGGGTTGGGAAGGACCCATCCAGTTCCATCCCCCTTCCCACTATCCCAGGCCATCCTGTGGGAGATGGTCCATGTTTCCTGCTCCCGGATAACACTTCCTATGCTGTGGAATCCGGCACAGAGAGGATGGAATAACATGTGCCACACTTGTGAGCACCTTCCAGCCCGGCATTCCCAGCTGTCGTGATTCCCAGCTCACTCAGATCAGACCCATTCCCATCACCTGAGCCTGGATTTGGTGGGTTTTTGGGAGCTCAGGGATGATGTGTGCAGGGGATTCTTCCAGTGCAGAGCTCGGCATGCCTGTGCCATCTGGGTTTTGGAAGCTGTTTGGTTCAATTCCGAGTCTGAAGACTGAAAAATTGAACCTAATGGTGGCAGAAACCTCGGTGGAAAACATATTTCTGTAATTATTTTCATTTGGATTAATAGGCTTTAACTATGTAGCAACACCCACGGCTTCAGTTTAATTTAAAGAGTGATTAGTCAGTTGACTCTTCATAATTTGATCAACCCAAAATGAAAATTTGGGGATTTTTTTTTTTTTCCTCCCCCCCTTCTTGTAAAGCACTAAAATGATTCATCTTGTTGAGTTTCCGAATCCTAAATCTTCCTGTTTCCTTCTCGCAGGGTTATTTTTGTGCAGGACTTGAAGTCACTGAATTCTGGAATGCGTTGGGTTTGGAAGGGACTTTGGAGATCATCCCATTCCACCCCCTGCCTTGGGCAGGGACACCTTCCACTGGCCCAGGTTGCTCCAACCCGGCCTTGGACACTTCCAGGGATCCAGGGGCAGCCACAGCTTCTCTGGGCAACCTGGGCCAGGGCCTGCCCACCCTCCCAGCCAGCAATTCCTTCCCAATCTCCCATCTCTCCCTGCCCTCTGGCACTGGGAAGCCATTCCCTGTGTCCTGTCCCTCCCTGCCTTGTCCCCAGTCCCTCTCCAGCTCTCCTGGAGCCCCTTTAGGCCCTGCCAGGGGCTCTCAGCTCTCCCTGGAGCCTTCTCTTCTCCAGGGGAACCCCCCCAGCTCTCCCAGCCTGGCTCCATGGCAGAGGGGCTCCAGCCCTGGCAGCAGCTCCGGGGCCTCCTCTGGACTCTCTCCAGCAGCTCCACGTCCTTCTCCTGTTAGACCACAGAGCTTGAAATAGGTTTTTTTTTTTCAAATCTCTTTATAAAATTGAATATCAATTAGTAGCAATTCAATCAGCCACGGAAACCAGGGCTCTGCGGAGCTTCCCCCAGGGATCCGGTGGCTTTAAAGCCACCCGCCTAAAAGCAGGGAATTTGGGAGTTTCATGCCTCCACTGTGATCTCTGCCTTGGCAGTATGATCCAGAAAACATCTTTTTAATGTTTTGGGAGGGTTTTTTTATAGTTGTTTTATACCTGTTCTACCTTTCAGCTCTCGCTGTGCCTGAGCAAAGCTCAGCCTTATGTAAGAGCCCCGTGAAACCTTTGTGTGGCCCTGCCCGACACGGGGCAGGTTCAGGGAGATCTCCCAACGACTGTGAGCATTATTTTGCCTCCTGTCAGTGCTGCCCCTTTTTGCTTTGCCGCAGCCGCCGGGATTTTTCCAGCACTTAGGATGGAAAAATATTCCCTCCAGTTCTGCAGTGCGAATTTTCCATGCACTGACCATTATGAAATGTTTTGGCAGAGGCTTTGCTGCGGTTGGATTCCCAGCCTGGAAGGCTTTGAGGTTTCCTTCTGCTCTTATCCAAATCCATCCCCTGGCAGAGCACAGTGCCTGCTTCTCCCTGCCAGTGCTGGGTCAGCTGGAGAGGGACCTGGGACAAGGCATGGAGGGACAGGACACAGGGAATGGCTTCCCACTGCCAGAGGGCAGGGAGAGATGGGAGACTGGGAAGGAATTCCTTACTCCAAGGGTAGTGAGGCCCTGGCACAGCTTGTCCAGAGAGGTTGTGAACTCCTCATGCCTGGAATTTTCCAAGATCAGGTTGGACAGGCCTTGGAGTGAGGAAGGAAAGGAAAAATGCCCAGACTGGATAAGAGAAAGGCTGGGAGAGCTGGGGGGGTTCCCCTGGAGAAGAGAAGGATCCAGGGAGAGCTGAGAGCCCCTGGCAGGGCCTAAAGGGGCTCCAGGAGAGCTGGAGAGGGACTGGGGACAAGGGAGGGAGGGACAGGACACAGGGAATGGCTTCCCAGTGGCAGAGGGCAGGGAGAGATGGGAGATTGGGAAGGAATTGCTGGCTGGGAGGGTGGGGAGGCCCTGGCCCAGGTTGCCCAGAGAAGCTGTGGCTGCCCCTGGATCCCTGGAAGTGTCCAAGGCCAGGTTGGAGCAACGTGGGCTGGTGGAAGGTGTCCCTGCCCATGGCAGGGGATGGAATTGGTTGATCCTTAATATCCCTTTCCACCCAAACCATTCCACAATTCTCTGGTTCCGTGATCCAGCACGGACCTGTTGCAAGAGACACAAACAAGTGGTGGCATCGCAGCTCATGGAATCCTGGAGTAATTTGGAGTGATTAATCTGAAAGGACCTGTTGTCCAACCCCCTGCTCACACCAGGGCCAGTGTCAGCTTAGGTCAGGCTGCTCAGGGCCGTGTCCTGCAAATCTGTGAGTGTCTCCAAGGGCAGCATCCCACAGCCTGTTTGGACACTTGGCTGATTGCGCAGGGAATTTATTTCCCTCATAACCAGGAGTGGTTTCTCTTGGTGCAAATCAGACCTCTTGGTTCACAGGCTGCTGCTCTGCCCCTCTAAGAGGAGTTTGTTTTCACCCTCTCTACGACTCCTTGATAATAATTTGCAGACAGAGCTTAGATTTCCTCCTCATCCCATCTTCTCCTTTGCTTTCATCTTCTCTGTAACTTCTGGGAGGCAGCTGAAGGTGGAAATTAGCCCTTTCCTTCATCCTCTCAGCTCCAGGCTGGCCAAACCCAGCTCCCAGGCTGCTGCTGCTCTGGTCCCTGCTCCAGCCCCCCAATCATCTGGGTGTCCTCCTCTGCCCTTGCTCCCAGGTCTCCATGTGTTGATCTGGACAGGGTGCCCAGGAACTTTTCTCAGAGCTTTGGGTTGGAAGACAAGAATTGTTTCGCACCCCTGCTGTTGTGGTTGGACACCTCCTGTCCAGCTCCTCCACCAGCACCTCCAAGACCTCTCCTGCAAAGCTGGTTTTTGGCCAGTACAGCCCCAGCCTGCCCTGTGTTGGGGGGTTGATTGCCACCATGCCCTTGGCAAGCTCCCCTTTAGTCCTGGTTTTAGGTTTTGGGGGATTTGCTGCGTCTAGTCCAGAGTAACTTCATCAAAAGCTGAGTCAAGACCTCTTGGGTATTTCCCACCATCATCTGAGGGTGAGAGATGGGAGAAGTGATCCCTGGACGTGGTGATCTCTACCAGTCATCCCTGCCTGCCACCCAAGCAATCCTTCCGGTGGGAAACGTTCTGTTCCCATCAAAATCCAGGGAAACAGTTGTTTTGCCCGAAAAATCGCAGCCAGTTCATCTGCTCCTTTTGATTTCCTCCCACACGAGTAGAAGACACAACCCCTCCTTTTCCAAGGCTGCTGGGATTTCAAATAACCTTTAAACCAAAACTCAGATCTCATTAGGAAATGCCAGCCTAATTTGGAGCAGCAGTTCCACAATTTGCTCCTGTGATACGAAATTAAACGTTTCGTCGGGTAGGACGAGGGTAACATTTGCTTAAAATCTGGGCCCCATTACAAGGTATCATTGCTTCAATTATTGCGAATTTTGGAGCGTGTTTTGCTTCTAAATTAATCGAGAGGCTTTGCTCTTGTTATGCAAATCCAAGTGGAGCAGCTAAAGACTGATTTTTAGGGGCAAACTGCTTTTCACTGGGGGTGTTCATATATTCTGATCTACTAAGTTTGTTAGCAGTGGTTTTCCCTTAATCCCACGGGGCTCACAGTTCTTGGGAAGGGACAAAATCCCAAATTTTGTAAGAACTGCTGCACCCACGGACACCTCACGCAACACACTGTGGGGGTTCCAGCAGGGTTTGAGCAAAATGCACGGGATGCTCCCCCCAAAACAACCGTCCTTGTTTCCAGGGATGAGAGGGAACGGCCTCCAGTTCCACCAGGAGGGGTTTAGATTGGATATGAGGGAAATTTCTCCATGGAAAAGGTTGTTAAGTATTGGAACAGGCTGCCCAGGGCAGTGGTGGAGTCACTGGGGGTGTTCAAAAGCCACGTGGATGTGGCACTTGGGGCCGTGGTTTGGTGGGGGGGGGGAGTTGATGGTTGGCCTTGGTGACCTTGGAGGGCTTTTCCAGCCTTACCAGTTCTGTGATTCCTGGTTCCCCACCTCTGAAGAGGGCCTTGGGTGCGTGGGTTGCCCTTGTCACCAGTGCTCACACGAAGATTGGAGTCCCTTGTTCTGCCTTTCCCTGAACTGGGGCCTCAAATCGAGCGGGTGAATCGTCCCCTCACTGGTTACTCACACAAGACTTTGCAGAGCTGGGGTTACATCTGTGGCTGAGGGATCGAATCAGTCCTGCTCAAAGCACTGTTGAAGTGTCAGGGCAGAAAGGTTCTGAAATGGTTTTGGTCAAGGCTGAGTGGGAATGTGGGAATGTGGTGCTTGGACATCCCCACCTGGAATGCTGCATCCAGCTCTGGGGGCCCCATAAAAGAAGGATCTGCTGGAGAGAGTCCAGAGGAGACCCCGGAGCTGCTGCCAGGGCTGGAGCCCCTCTGCCATGGAGCCAGGCTGGGAGAGCTGGGGGGTTCCCCTGGAGAAGAGAAGGCTCCAGGGAGAGCTGAGAGCCCCTGGCAGGGCCTAAAGGGGCTCCAGGAGAGCTGGAGAGGGACTGGGGACAAGGGAGGGAGGGACAGGACACAGGGAATGGCTTCCCACTGCCAGAGGGAGATTGGGAAGGGATTGGGTGGCCATTTGGAGGTTGGGTGTTTTCAGCCAGTGCTTAGGAGAAATATCCATTGCTCCCCTTGTTGTGTTTAATTTCCCCTGTTGTGTTTAATTTTCCCTCCTCCATGTGACTGTTCCTTCTGACAAAGCTCGGAACAACCACCGGGCTGACAGGAGTCTACTCACTCCTGGGGGACGAAAGCCCAAATTAATTACCTTGGTGCCCTCACATTCCAAGGCCTATCGTTGCTCCTTCCCTCCCGACGGGAATTCTGCAGCGGGGCTTCTCGTTTTCTCGGAGCTGCTGCAGTGGGAGTAATTACACGATATCTGTATTTTAATCAAGAGGAGTGTGTTCTCAAGCCCGGGATGAATTTACCTGCTGGAAGTTAAATGCCTGTAACTAAAAGAAGGGAATGTGCATTAAATTGCTGTATTAAACTGCAGCTTTAAAGGAAAAACAGCTGCGTGCCCGTGATCGATGCGCTGGTGGCTCCTGCCATTCGGATGCAAATCAGGCTGTCTATTTATTTCCAGGGCTTCATAATTCCGTCTGAATGACATAAAAGAAACAAGTAGTAAAAGCTGAAAAGCAGCTGGAACCGGAGGAGTAATGGAGACATAATAAAAATATGATTGGCGTTATCCCATGTGGTATCGGAGATGTTGTTGTGTCTAAAAACTGCGAGTTGGAAATGCAGTTCCATTCCAACGGAGTTTAAAAGCGGGGGGGTGAAATGGAGTTTAAAATTCCAATGAATTGGAGCTTAAAAATCCCAATTAAAACCAGCTTCAAAACTGAATTTTGCTGCAAAATCCCCAAAATTTGTGGCTGTGTTGCCTCTGTTTCGCTCTTCACTTGTATCCATGTGCTTCCCATCGGAGACTCAGCTAAAGCCTGACTTGATCTTGCTTTGTCTTCCTGAAAGAAAATGAAATTAAATTTACAACTCCCCATGAAAACAAGCTCCAAAACTGAATTTTGCTGCAAAATCCCTAAAATTTGTGGCTCATGGTGCTGTTTTTCCTTTGTTGTGCTGTTGACTTCTATATAATGTGATGCACAGGCTTCCCATCAGAGACTCAGCTAAAGCCTGACTTTATCTTGCTTTGTGTTCCTGAAAGAAAATGAAATTAAATTTACAACTCCCCATGAAAACAATCTCCAAAACTGAATNTGCAGCGGGGCTTCTCGTTTTCTCGGAGCTGCTGCAGTGGGAGTAATTACACGATATCTGTATTTTAATCAAGAGGAGTGTGTTCTCAAGCCCGGGATGAATTTACCTGCTGGAAGTTAAATGCCTGTAACTAAAAGAAGGGAATGTGCATTAAATTGCTGTATTAAACTGCAGCTTTAAAGGAAAAACAGCTGCGTGCCCGTGATCGATGCGCTGGTGGCTCCTGCCATTCGGATGCAAATCAGGCTGTCTATTTATTTCCAGGGCTTCATAATTCCGTCTGAATGACATAAAAGAAACAAGTAGTAAAAGCTGAAAAGCAGCTGGAACCGGAGGAGTAATGGAGACATAATAAAAATATGATTGGCGTTATCCCATGTGGTATCGGAGATGTTGTTGTGTCTAAAAACTGCGAGTTGGAAATGCAGTTCCATTCCAACGGAGTTTAAAAGCGGGGGGGTGAAATGGAGTTTAAAATTCCAATGAATTGGAGCTTAAAAATCCCAATTAAAACCAGCTTTAAAACTGAATTTTGCTGCAAAATCCCCAAAATTTGTGGCTGTGTTGCCTCTGTTTCGCTCTTCACTTGTATCCATGTGCTTCCCATCGGAGACTCAGCTAAAGCCTGACTTGATCTTGCTTTGTCTTCCTGAAAGAAAATGAAATTAAATTTACAACTCCCCATGAAAACAAGCTCCAAAACTGAATTTTGCTGCAAAATCCCTAAAATTTGTGGCTTGTGGAGCTGTGTTGCCTCTGTTCACTGTTGAACATGATGTGCTTCCCATCACAGACTCAACTAAAGCCTGACCTGACCTTGCTTTGTCTTCCTGAAAAATGAAAACTAAAACTCCCCATGAAAACAATCTCTAAAACTGAATTTTGCTGCAAAATCTCCAAAATTTGTGGCTCACGGAGCTGTGTTGCTTCTGTTTATCCTTGACCTGAATGTGATGCGACACAAATGCTTCCCATCATAGACTTAACTAAGCCTGACTTTACCTTGCTTTGTCTTCCTGAAAGAAAATGAAAGGAAATTTACAACTCCAAATTAAAACAAGCTCTAAAACTGAATTTTGCTGTGAAATCTCTCAAATTTGTGGTTTATGGAGCTGTTCTTCCTTTGTTGTGCTGTTAACTTCTATATGATGTGACGGACACACTTTCCATTGCTTCCCATCAACTAAAGCCTGACTTTACCTTGCCTTTTCTCCCTGAGAAATGAAATTTAAAACTCCCCATGAAAACACGCTCCAAAACTGAATTTTGCTGTGAAATCCCTCAAATTTGTGGCTCATGGAGCAATGTTACCTCCGTTTATTCTTGACTTGAACATGATGCGACACACACGCTTCCCATCATAGACTCAACTAAAGCCTGATTTTATCTTGCTTTGTCCTCCTGAGAGATGAAATTTAAAACTCCACATGACAACTTGCTCTGAGACAGAATTTTGCTGCAAAATCCCTCAGATTTGTGGCTTATGGAGCTGTTTTTCCTCTGTTGTGCTGTTGACTCGTGTATGATGTGACGCACACGCTTCATGTCGCAGACTCGACTAAAGCCTGACTTTATCTTGTTTTTTCTCCCTGTCTCTTCCCAGATTTGGACGATCCAATAGTGACAGTCCACCAGAGCATTGGGGAGGCGAAGGAGCAGTTTTACTATGAGAAAACCGTGTTTCTCAGGTGCGTGGCCAACTCCAACCCCCCCGTGCGGTACAGCTGGCGCCGCGGGCAGGAGGTGCTGCTGCAGGGCTCTGACAAGGGAGTGGAGATCTACGAGCCCTTCTTTACCCAGGTAGGAATCCAAGGAGGGAATTTCGGCCTTCTTTAGGCTCTGCCTGCAGATGCCTGCCAGGCTTGTGGGGTGGGAATGTGGGGGCACCCACTGAGTCGTGACCTCCGGACCAAACGCGTCCAGTTGTTGATAAAAGACTTCCTAAGACAAAATACAGTTTTATTATTTTATAGAATATTTTTTTTGGTAAAATTATAAAATAGGAAGTTATGGAAGGATATCCCTGTCTGGGTAGGCCTTTTAAAGTGATTTTGCCTGGGTGCTGTGAGCCCAGACCTCTGACTTGACTCCTGTGTCCCGATCCTTCCCAACCCAACACGGGGATTCCACACACAAGTTATAGCCCAAAAAGCTTTCTGTGAAGGCCAGGGGAGCTTTACACTAAATATTAGGGAGATGTTTTTCTTGGACAGAGTTGGAAAGCATTGGAACAGGCTGCCCAGGGCAGTGGTGGAGCCCCATCCCTGGAAATGCTCAAAAAACCCATGGATGTGGCACTTGGGGACATGTTTTAGTGGTGTTTAGGATGATGTTCAAGGTCTTTTCCACCCTTAATCATTCCATAATTCTAAACTCTTTGGGAACTCCCCATGGCTGTTTTTTTTATTTTTTTCTCTGCTTTTGTTGTCTTTAAATAGAAGGTTTTGTGCCAGAATTACACACCTGAAAGGGGAGGTGGCAGAAATGGAAATTAATGCTCTGTGCAGGTCCCTGCCTGGGCTGTGGGGTGGGCTGTGGGGATCCAGAGAGCACAGATGTCGCTAAAAAACTTCCTAATACGTTTTAATTGTTTGTAAAATCATAAAGTAGGAAGTTATGGGAGGATATCCCTGTCTGGGCAGGCCTTTTAAACTGATTTTTCCTGGGTGCTGCGAGCCCAGACCTCTGACTTGACTCCTGTGTCCTGATCCTTCCCACCCTGACACGGGGATTCCACACACAAGTTACAGCCCAAAAAGCTTTCTGTGAAGGTCAGGGGAGCTTTATACTAAATATTAGGGAGATGTTTTTCTTGAACAGAGTTGGAAAGCATTGGAAAAAGCTGCCCAGGAATGTAGTGGAGCCCCATCCCTGGAAATGCTCAAAAAACCACTGGATGTGGCACTTGGTGACATGTTTTAGTGGTGTTTAGGATGTTCAAGTGTTTTAGTGGTGTTTAGGGTGTTTAGGATGTTTAGGTGTTCAAGGTCTTTTCCACCCTTAATCATTCCATAATTCTAAACTCTTTGGCAACCCCCCATGGCTGGTTTTTTATTGTTTTTTTTTTTTCTGCTTTGCTTGTCTTTAAATAGAAGGTTTTGTGCCAGAATTACACACCTGAAAGGGGAGGTGGCAAAAAAAGGGAACAAATGCATTTTTAAAGCCTTCCTGCTCCCACTCACAGCCCCGAAAGCAGTCTGGGCTCTGTCAGTTTAAATGAAATTAATTCACTGTTAACACACTTGTGGAGCGCCCGAATAAAAAGGTGGCAAATCCCATTGTCTGTGGACAAAAAAAAAGTGTGGGATGGTGTTGGCAAGGAAAAAAAAAAAGGAAAAAAAAATGTAAAAAGGAAATAAAACAGGAGAAAAATTGTTTTGGAACAGTCTCAAGCAATACCAAGTAAAGGCAGAGGTGAAAACGGGCTGGTAATTTGGTGTTCAGAGCAGAAGGCACCCTGTGACTTCCATAAATAATTTGCAGCTAATGATTTGAGAGCACTTTCATTTTTTTCCCCTTTATTGTGCTTGACAGCTTTCTATTGCTCCCTGTTTTCCTGAGAAATGTGGAGCGGGAGCCTCGCAGAGATGGGAATTAGATGACAGAGCCCAGTCATTGGTCTGCTCCGTGTAATGAGGTTGTTTTTAATTGAACATGCGCGGGCCCGGTTTGGCAAATCCGTGGCTCGTTTGCGGGGACTCGAGTGTGTGAAGAGGAGTTTTGAAATGTTTTAATTAAAAAGCGAGAGTCTCCCTGGGCAGGGGACTTTCTGTTTCGTATTTCAGGGTGGAAATGCTGATTATTGTCTTCCCAAAAAGGAAAAAATTTGCCCAACAAAATGCGTCACACGAAATTAGATAAATTAATTTTTTTTTTTAATATATATTTCCAGGTTATTTGCATCATCCTTCCTAAAATCTCTGAGTGGGCTTAATTAAGGAATAAATCACGTTGTCCTGCTGATACTTAAAAGCTTATCCATAACCTTTATGCATTTCTTGGAGGTCAGGTTGAGTCAGTGTGTCCTGTCTCTGTGCTGACAGGACCTGATCCGTGTTTATAAGAGGAAAAACATGTAATTAAAGGGTCAGGAGTCATCAGCATCCTTGGCATAATTAGCTCAGCTAATGAGAGGGCTTGCAAATAGTGAGAGCTGATGTGAAGAGGGACGGAGGGGATTTGACTTCAGAGCACCAAGAGGGACAAATTTGGGATGGAATTCTCCCGTTGAGTGGTTTAAAGGTGGGTTATAATCTGAAAATCAGGTGAGGCGGAAAGGGAAACAAGTTGTAACTCAAAATTTCTCAGGTATTTTACCCCCCGAAAAGGGATATCTGTTATTTGTGATGGTTTTCTTGTTTCAGTAATCATAAAATCCCAGGATGGTTTGGGTGGGAAGGGAACGGTGCTCCAGCATCCAATTTATAAAATTACTGACGGAACTCAGAGATATTCTGCTTTTTAATGTGCTTGAGAAGTGGGCCATGGTATAGAAATGGAAAGTCTTGTTGAACGACTGATGTACCCATGGAATGGGAATTGTTTTCTATTTTTATTTTAATGAAGGGTTGGACTTGATGATCTCAGAGGTCCTTTCCAACCCGTGTGATCCCGTGATTCTGTGACCTCAAAGCCCATCCGGTGCCACCCCCTGCCACGGGCAGGGACACCTTCCACCAGCCCAGGTTGCTCCAACCTGGCCTTGGACACTTCCAGGGATCCAGGGGCAGCCACAGCTTCTCTGCCCAACCTGGGCCAGGGCCTCCCCACCCTCCCAGCCAGCAATTCCTTCCCAATCTCCCATCTCTCCCTGCCCTCTGGCAGTGGGAAGCCATTCCCTGTGTCCTGTCGTAGAATCACAGAATCAGAGGGGTTGGAAAGGACCTCTGAGATCATCAAGTCCAACCCTTGATCCAACCCCACCGCGGTTCCCAGACTATGGCACTCAGTGCCACGTCCAGCCTCATCTTGAAAACCTCCAGGGATGGAGAATCCACCCCTTCCCTGGGCAGCCCATTCCAGTGGCTGATCACCCTCTCTGGAAAGAATTTCTTTCTAATATGTCCCTCCCTGCCTTGTCCCCAGTCCCTCTCCAGCTCTCCTGGAGCCCCTTTAGGCCCTGCCAGGGGCTCTCAGCTCTCCCTGGAGCCTTCTCTTCTCCAGTGAACCCCCCCAGCTCTCCCAGCCTGGCTCCATGGCAGAGGGGCTCCAGCCCTGGCAGCAGCTCCAGGGCCTCCTCTGGACTCTCTCCAGCAGCTCCACGTCCTCCCTGTGCTGTTCCCAGGCTGGAGCAGCTCTGCAGGGGGGTCTCACCTGAGGGGCAGAGGGGCACAATCCTCCCCTGCCCTGCTGCCCATGCTGGGGGATCAGCCCGGGATCCTGTTGGCACTTAAAGCACCAGGAAGGCACCTGGAAAACTTGGCACCTCTAAATAAATCCTTGGATTTTGGACAGATTTTTCCAATCAATCAGGCGACTTCAGCTACTTATTTCAGCAGCCGTGGGGAGGGAAATGGAGCAAACCTGCAGGTTCTCTCCCGTGGGAGTGTTGGAAATGCTGAACTTCCCAAATCCCAAATCTACCAGTGGAGGTTTTTTTCCCTCCAAGTTTGCATCCTCCTCGTCACACGTTGTAATCGCCTGAGTTGCAAGATTAAATTTGCTGTATTTACAATAATTATGCAATTAGACGTAATTAGACTAATTATCCAAACCAGTGAAGAAAATACACGTGTTTTTATAAATCTCTGCAATGTGGGGACATGGTCCAGAATTCCATTGTGGGCTCAGCCCACAGGTTGGAGTCGGAGAGCGGAGCCGAGGAGGGAATTGCTGGGATGTGGCTGCCCTGTGTTTCCAGAGCTTTGGTTGCCTGGATCAGGCCCTTCCCCATCCCAGCTAAACCTCCTTAAAGCAGGATCTTCATCTTCAGGATCAGCCTTTCCAAGGCTTGGCCTTGCAAACATGGAATCCCATGGGCTGCACTTCAACCACATCATTCCAGTGGGTCTGATTACACACAGAAAGCCCTGGAATTCCGATATTCCGAACATCTGCCAGGCCCGATTTCAGGGCCTGGTTTTTCTCTCCCGTTCGTCCCTCTCTTCCTTTGTGCTGGTTTATTTTCCTTGCCGCTTCCATAGGAGTGTTTTCCCAACCGCCCCTGGTTTCGCTGGTGTGTTCCCGGGCAGTTTGTCCACACGACGTCGTTAAAAGAAATGAAATAATTAAACAATAATTAAATCGCTCAAACTTTGGGAATGATAAAAGTTGCTCAGCTTTCCCAGGATTCTGGATTCTGACCCTTTCCAAGTTTGATTTTTGATGCTTTGTGGGCGCTGCAGTGGGAATCCCTCATTGTCCAATTTTATTCCGAATGTTGCCGAAGGAACTCCAGCATTCCACATCCCTGCTCTGTGGTTACACTGCTGGCTAGAAATAAAATCCATCAGCAGCTCGTTTTTAAGGGAAAACAGCAGGATTTCTGTCAATACCTTGTGATTTTTTGCATTTGGAGATATATTTATTTATTAAGGTTTTAAATTTAATTTATTTCTTATTCATTTCATTTTATTTACCCCTTTCTTTCTTTTCTTTCTTATGTATTATTATATCATATAATTAATTTTAATTAATGATTAATTAAATTAATTAATAGTAAAATAATTTAGTTTAATTTATTTTTTATTCATTTCAATTTTTTACCTCTTTCTTTCTCTCTCTCTTTCTCTCTCTCTCTCTTTCTTTCTCTC
>VXAY01007422.1:0-19966 GCA_013399855.1 Oxyruncus cristatus | reverse complement strand
TTTATTTTTATTAATTTAATTTTATTTACCTCTTTCTTTCTTTCATTTCTTTCTTTTTTCTTTCTTTCCTTTCTTTCCTTTCTTTTCTTTCTTTCCTTTCTTTTCTTTCTTTTTTCCTTCTCTCTTTTTCTCTTTCTTTCCTTTTATTTTTTATCACTTCTAATTTATTTTACTATCTATTTTTAATTAATTTTTTTTACCATTACAATTTATTTTATTTGCCATTCTATTTATTTGATTATTACTTTACGGTTTTCTTTATTTTATATTCTCTTTTTTTTCTCTTTTCATTTATGTTTTTTCATTTCTCATTTACTTCCTTAACCCATTCCGTTATCTGTCATTTATTTTAAATCTCATAATTTTTCTTCATTTTTCATCACCTTTTTACTTTATTTCTTTATCCCTATAAAATGATATTTATTAAAATAAATCATCCCAAATAACGCTGCGGCTCCAAAGGCTCTGCCAAACCAGCTTCCTCCTCCCTTCCCGGTCTGGGCGTTCCCTGCATCCCTCCTTGTCCCTCAGCCTCTGTCGCTTCCTAATTGTCCCTCCTCCTCTCGCAGGGAGAAACCAAGATCCTGAAGCTGAAGAACCTGCGCCCTCAGGACTACGCCAACTACAGCTGCATCGCCTCCGTGCGGAATGTCTGCAGCATCCCGGACAAGATGGTGTCCTTCCGCCTCTCCAACAGGACAGGTGGGGCTGCAGCCGGGCCCTCTGCCCCGCACCTCTTTGCTGTCACCTTCCGCCAGGGAATCACGGGATGGTTTGGGTGGGAAGGGACCCTCAAGGTCGTCTCGTTCCACCCCCTGCCGTGGCTGAGGCGACGGGTCTGAGAATCCTGGAATGGTTTGGGCGGGAAGGGACTTTGGAGATCATCTCATTTCAACTGCCCTGCCATGGGCAGGGACCCCTTCCACTATCCCAGGATGCTCCAACCTGGCCTTGGACACTTCCAGGGATCCAGGGGCAGCCACAGCTTCTCTGGGCAACC
This sequence comes from Oxyruncus cristatus, assembly GCA_013399855.1. Taxonomy (NCBI): domain Eukaryota; kingdom Metazoa; phylum Chordata; class Aves; order Passeriformes; family Cotingidae; genus Oxyruncus; species Oxyruncus cristatus. The sequence goes on along the minus strand of VXAY01007422.1, from coordinate 18,966 downwards.
TGGGCCAGGGCCTGCCCACCCTCCCAGCCAGCAATTCCTTCCCAATCTCCCATCTCTCCCTGCCCTCTGGCACTGGGAAGCCATTCCCTGTGTGCTGTCCCTCCATCCCTTGTCCCCAGTCCCTCTCCAGCTCTCCTGGAGCCCCTTTAGGCCCTGCCAGGGGCTCTCAGCTCTCCCTGGAGCCTTCTCTTCTCCAGGGAACCCCCCCAGCTCTCCCAGCCTGGCTCCAGTGACCTGCTCTGGAATCCCTCCAGCAGTTCCACGTCTTTCCTGGGCAGTGTTGAAAACTAATAATTTTTGTTTCCGGGAGGGGGAAAAAAAAAAAAAATCAACCTTTCCGTATTCCTACATCGATTTAAAGGATTGAATTTTCCACACGGTTGATTTGATACGTTCTTACGTTGGCTCAGAGTTCATCAATGTCCTGCTCTGATTTAAATAGAAATGTTTTTTTTCAGATTTAATTCATTCAAATGAGAATATCCAAGCAGTTAAATATCCAAGTGTTGAAATGCTTTGCCCAAGGGTAACTATTTAGGTGGAATCTCTGGCCAAGCTGTTGCCTTTTCTGGAATTTCTTGGGAATTTCCTCTTTTCTTTGGGCTTGTCCCTGCCTGAGCAAACAGTCGGTTGTGTCTCTGCCTCTTGTTACGGTTTTGTGTCTTGAGAGCCTCATACCAGAGGTCGATCCCAAGAAATGCAATTGGGAATGCTGATTTCCGGGATGGAAATCCCAGATTTGAACTCTCTGTGCCCGGGATCTGCAGCCTCTGAAAAGCTAAAGAGTGAAGTTCTCAGCTTGGATTTCGGAATCATTGGGAATTTGAGAGAAGTGCCTTTGGGAGAACAATTCTGCAGGAAGTGTTGGAATGTTTGGATGCTTCGGGTTGGATTAGGTTGGGTTATGCCTTAACAGGTTTGGCCTCGGGGCCCTGAAATCAGGGATCAAAGGAACAGAGCAGGGGAGGCACCAACATTCCGAGGACGTCGGAGATGAGCCACGAGTTTTATTTGCACTTGCACATCTCACGTTATTTCTGTCCCCACGGCTTTGATTCCAAGGATTTGCCTTCAGCTCCTCCTGAATTGCTGATTTGCCGGCAGGGACTTCAGGCCTGTGGTGCTTTCAGTGCTCCACAGCAGCAGGTTCACAGCCTGGGAATCACGGGGGCTCCGCAGGTATCCGGCAAAATGGTTCGGGAGCCCTTAATTTAGTCCCTCATTAATTTTGCCAGGGGAAACAAAAATACCCTACAGTGGTTTTGTCCCTCATTAGTTGCTCTGGTTTCAGAGCAGAAGCCTGGTTGCCGTAGGGAAGCGTGGCTGGGAGGTGGGAGCAGCCTCCAAGCAGTAACTCATCCACCTTCATCCACAAGAAGAGTGTGGGAATTGTCACCTCTCCCGTTTTTCACAGGGATAACTTCGCAGCCACAACACTCCCTGTCCATGCTGAGCTCCGTTTGCACCAGAAATCCAAGTTACACTGGTGGGGCACCATGAAACCCTAATTTTCAGAGCTGAGGGCGGGTGATTGTGGGGTAATTTTGCTAAAAGAATGAATTATTGCCACCCTCCAGATGCCATGTTTACTTTGGGAGAAGATTGTCTTGCTGCATTACTCTGCTGGAGCAATTTCCAAAGCAAACAAGCCCAAAAAATTACAGGGATTCACACTTTCTCCTGAAGAATCTGGTTGTAACCATCAAGGGCAAGATTAGATGTGAACAGTGATTACTGCAACAGCTCATTCCAGGCAGGGACTGATGTGTTGATGACTCCGAGACAAAACTTCTCTCATTTAATGAGATTTCACCTCACACAGAAGTTCTGTGGTAAAACTTCACCCGCTGTAACTCCACAGAAATTACAGAAATTGTAAACCCAGAGGAAGCCAAGATAAAGCCAAAGGAATGAAACTCCGAGCCTGAAGTTGGCCCTGGTTTGGTGCAGAGCTGCCCTACCCTGTCCACCTGGTTTTAATTCGGAGCTGGAGGCTGGTCATGGAGAGACAGGAGGGTCTGCGAGGTGCGAACTGCACCACATTGATTGGGATTATTGTGGCTCCAAGTGGGTTTAAATTCAGTGCAAAGTGTGGGACCCAATGGAAAATCTCTGTCAATTTGACTATTCTGCATTCATGGAATCACAAAATGGTTTGGGTTGGAAGGGGCCTTAAAGCCCATCCAGTGCTACCCCTGCCACGGGCAGGGACACCTTCTGCTATCCCAGGATGCTCCAATCTGACCTGGGACACTTCCAGGGATCCAGGGGCAGCCACAGCTTCTCTGGGCAACCTGGGCCAGGGCCGGGAAATGCTTTGATCAGGAGGTGCCTCTGAGCAGGGCCGAGCTCGTCCTGCTGTAGAAATCCATGGCTCTGTTATTCCCAGCGTAGCTCTGCTGGGTGTCCAACAGGAACTTTTGACAGAGGATACTAAAATTTGTGCCCGGTGTCCCCATCCCGTGAGTCACGGCCTCACCTTCTGTGCTGGGGGAGGGAATTCCAGAGCCAGCTCGGGCTGAAGGGCACATCGGAGAGCTCGGAGCTAATAAAAACATGAATGGATCCTTTCAGGAGCTTCATTGTTCCAACCCGGCGGAGAAAAGGCAGGATATTTACCCATGGAACCACTGGAATTCTGGGCACAGATTCATTTGGAAATTGTATTAGTTTATAATTTAGCAGCTGGTTCAGGCTCTTTAGTGCAGGGGAGCCTTAGTACATTAATTGAGGCTGATTTTTGGCAGCTTCCAACATAAAATACCCCGGCACAGGAACTTGTACCAGTAAAGGTAAGGGTTTCAATATGTGATTTTTCAGCTGCCTGACAAAGCTCAGTGAAATCAGAGCTGAAGCTGCTGTTTTGTCTGGGGGCTGTGAGAAACAAGTTTAAAAAAGGGTTTGATTCATTTTTAATCCCTCCATTAAGATGTCGTTTGTCCTGACAAACTTGCTTTGTTTCCTGTCATTCAGACAATACAGCGTTAAGGGAATCAGGGAAGTTGGGAAAAATACTCCTGTTCACATCCCTTGGCATTTCTGGGATGGTGTGGCAGAGGTGGGAACCTGCACTAGAGAGGGTGGAATTCCTCAGGTCAGAGGTGCAGCTGGAATACTTTGAGTTGGAAGTGGATTCTCCACATTGGAAGTGGATGGTTTTATAGGATCCGAAAATGCTTTGGGTTGGAAGGGACCTTAAATCCCATCCAGTGCCACCCCCTGCCATGGGCAGGGACACCTTCCACCAGCCCAGGTTGCTCCAACCTGGCCTTGGACACTTCCAGGGATCCAGGACAGCCATGTGTCTGAAAAGCACATGGAGGGGCTGGAGCGTGTGCAGGGAAGGGAGCGGAGCTGGGAAGGGGCTGGAGCAGCAGGAGGGGCTGAGGGAGCTGGGGGGGCTCAGCCTGGAGCAAAGGAGGCTCAGGGGGGACCTTCTGGCTCTGCAACTCCCTGCCAGGAGGGGGGAGCCGGGGGGGGGCGGGCTCTGCTCCCAGGGAACAGGGACAGGAGGAGAGGGAACGGCCTCCAGCTGGGCCAGGAGAAGTTTAAACTGGGTATTAGGAAAGATTTCTGTCCAGCCCTGGCACAGCTGCCCAGGGCAGTGCTGGAGTCCAATCCCTGGAGATGTTCAAAAACCCTGTGGATGTGGCACTTGGGGACATGGGGCACTGGTGGCCTCGGCAGTGCTGAGGGAGAACAGCTGGACTTCATGATCTCAGAGCTTTTTCCAACCTTAACAATAGTGTGATTCCAGAAGAAAGTCTCTCTTTTATTTCTACCTGGGGTCACATCATCTCCACCTCTCCTGGTCCTGGTGGTCTCCTCTGCCCCCTCCGTGGTGCAGTTCAGTGTCTCGGGGCAGGCAGAGCTCTCCCCAGGTCCCAGCTTGATAAGAACCACGTTCAACACCTTTGAATCCATGTATTTCCCAACAAACTTCTCCTTAATTCATGCCAGTGTGAGAAGTCCCTTTTCCCAAGCACGTCTCGCTGATGTTTGCTTTGTGTCCAGACTGCTCCTCCACAACCCTGAGGGGCCCTTCTTGGCAGCTCCTCATTAGCCGCTCATTGCTGAGGCACTAATTAGGCCCTTGCTGCTGCAGCAGGGTTTGTCTGAGGTGTCAGGAGAGCTGAGCTCGGGGCGGGGGGGAGTTGAAGAGCCGCTCATCCCAGCTATTTTTGGAAAGCAGGAATTGTGCTTTAGGGGTGGTTGGATCTCCACAAGATCTGTGACCTCAGATTGCACACCCGACTTCGGGGTGGCTGAGAAGAGCCAGGCTCAACCTAATCCTGCCTGACTTCGGATGGAGCCAGGCTAAATGTAAGCCTGCCTGACTTTGGGGTGGTTGATTTAGCCAGGCTGACTTTAAGCCTGGCTTACTTTAGGGTGGCTGAGAAGAACCAGGATTAAGCCTGACTTTGGGGTTGTTGATTTAAGCCAGGCTGAGTTTAGTCCTGCCTGACTTTGGGGTGGCTGAGATGAGCCAGGCTGAGTTGAAGCCTAAACACAGCACTGGAAGGGGCCGTTCCAGGCCGTGTTTAAGCTGATTTCCCAGCGCTGCCCAAGGGAGGATCCCGCCTGCCCTCCATCCCCCGGTGCTCCACCATTCCCAGGATGAACAGGCCCTGCAGTGTGGGAGCTGGGAGCTGTTGTGGAGGCTCCAGAGTGTACCCAGTGAGGAAGTGCCCTGAACAGCAGAGGGTCCATCTCCCTGAACAGCAGAGGGTCCATCTCCCTGAACAGAGAGGGTCCATCTCCCTGAACAGCAGAGGATCCAGATCCCTGGATAGCAGAGGATCCAGGTCCCTGAACAGAGAGGATCCAGGTCTGTGGATAGCAGAGGATCCAGATCCCTGGATAGCAGAGGATCCAGGTCTGTGGATAGCAGGGGATCCAGATCCCTGGATAGCAGAGGATCCATCTCCCTGAACAGAGAGGATCCATCTCCCAGAACAGCAGAGGATCCAGGTCCCGGGATAGCAGAGGGAGTTGGGGATCAGTGGGGAGGACAGGGAATGGGTTATGGATGCCTGGGATGCTCCAAGATTATATGTGAATATATATATATATGTGTGTGTGTGTGTGTGAACAGATATACATATATAATATGTGAATATATTTGTATATATATATATAAATAAATGAATATATATATAATCATATGTGGCCATACTATATATAAGCATATATTCTACCTATATATATATAACATGTGAACACATATATGTAGATAGATTATATTTGATCATATATATTATTATATGTGGTCATATTATATGTGAGCAGATAATCTATCCATATTTATAACATGTGAACATATTTATATATAGATTAGATGGGAACATATATATAAAATGTGTGAACATATTATTAGATGGGAACATATTATATGTGAACATTTAATCTATCTCTATTTATAATATAAATAGATAGATTAGATGTGAACATATATATGTTAGATGTGAACATATTATTGTATGTGAACATATTATAGGTGAACATATTATATGTGAACACATAATCTATTACTATATATAATATGTGAACATAGATGACATGTTAACACATATTTCATTAGATGTGAACATATATATAGATTAGATGTGAACATATTAGATGGGAACATATAGATGTGAACATATTAGATGGGAACATATAGATGTGAACATATAATCTATCTGTATTTATCACATGTGAACGTATATGGAGAGATTATATGTGAACACATATATATTATTGTATGTGCACGTATTATTATACATGAACATATTATAATATTTGAACATATATATAGATTAGATGTGAGCATATTAGATGTGAACAAATATATGTGAACATAAAATTTATCTATATTTAAAATATGTATGAACATGAAATTTATCTATATTTAGAATGTGAACATACATATAGATAGGTGTGAACATATAAATATGTGAAGACATTATTCTATGTGAATATATTAGATGTGAACATATAATCTATTACTATATATAATATGGGAACATAGATTATGTGTGAACACATACATATTATTGTATGTGCACATATTATTATAGGTGAACATATTATATTTGAACATACAGATCATATATAAGCATATATTCTACCTAATATAATTTATCTATATTTATAACATGTGAACATACATATAGATAGGTGTGAACATATAAATATGTGAAGACATTATTCTATGTGAATATATTAGATGTGAACATATAATCTATTACTATATATAATATGTTAACATGGAGAGATTATATGTGAACACATATATTATATGTGCACATATTATATGTGAATATAAATATAATGTTCACATATAATCTGTTTCTGCATACAATATGTGAACATACATATAAAGATTACGTGTGAAATATATATATTATATGTGAACATATTATATACATATGTGAGCATATAACTATATATAACATGTGAACGTATATAGACAGATTAAATGTGAACACATTTATTGTTTTATGTGAACATGTACAAAGGCTCTTCCCCCAGAGGGTGGTTGGCACTGACCAGGGTTGGCCACTGACCTTGGGCACAGCCCCAAGGCGGCCAGAGCTCCAGGACAACCCCCTCCGGGACATGGTGGGATTGTTGGGGTGTCTGTGCAGGGCCAGGGGTTGGACTCAATCCTTGTGGCTCCTTTCCAACTCAGGATTTTCCCAGATTCCCTGGTAATTCCATTCCTTGCTTTGTTTCTGTCCTGTAAGTGCCCCTCTGCCTCCCTGACCCTTGTGATGTTCCATCTCTGATAGGACACCCCAACTGACCTCGCACTTGCCTCGACTTTCAAGCCTCTTCATTTCGGGGACAGGCTCAGGGGAGACTGAGAAATAGGGTTTTTTTAAAAAAGTCTCTGACCAAGAGGACTGAAAAACAGGATTTTTTTTTTTTTTTTAATTATAGTCTCTGACCAGGAGCAGATTTAAATCGTACAGGGGGGCCCAAGAGCCCCAGTGTGGGGTGAGGGCACACAGACTGTGGGTGGGCAGCAACCCTGGGTGGGGGGATCCGTGGGAACCCCTTTGTGCTAAAACACATCCAGGTGCTTTCACAACAGGAAAATTCACCCTGTGCCCCAGGGAAAACCCTAAATCCTGCCCGTGACGGGGTGTGTTAGAACCGGGTGATCTTCAAGGTCCCTTCCAACCCAAACCGTTCCGTGCTGACCCTGAACAGCTCCCAGTGCTTGAAAGCTGCTCTGGGAATGCACAATCTCAGGAATTCCACGTGTGGAGCCAAAACCAAACCAAAACAAAAAGGACAGAAAGAACTGGGATTTGAGGATTTATTTCCTCCGCCCCTGGAAGTGGGGGAAGTTTAAAGGAAGTGGTGGAGATTGAAAGGAAATGGTGGAAATGTAAAGGAAGTGGTGGAAATTCGAAGGGAGTGGTGGAGATTTAGGGGAAATGGAAAGGAAATGGGAAAAAGAGCAAGTAAAACAAAAAGAAAGGTGAGGTATATTGTGAGTATTTGTCTAATATGTCTAAATACTGAGGGTTTTTTAGAGCTGGAAGTTGTTACACCTTGAGGTTTTCTGCTCTTTGCCCATGGATCACACTCAGCACCCGAATGAGATTCCCCTGAAGGGAAAAGCTCCTGGACTGGTCACTGCTTGGGCAGAACTTTATAAAAGCGCATTTTGAGGTGACTAAGTGCTGACAAGTTGCCCAGAGGAGTCGTGGGGTCTCCATCCTCAGAGGGAGTCAAGGGACACCTGGGAAACCTGCACACCTGGGCGGGAGGTTGGACCAGATGAGCTCCAGAGGTGCCTCCAACCTCGACCATCACCCAGTTGGAAAAGACCTCTGGAATCATCGAGTCCATCCTGTGACTCTGGGGTTAATTCTGCTCCTAAGCCTGCAAAGGGCTCCTTTTAAATGCCTCTGCACAATTTTTCTCCCTTGGTTTAACTGGAGAACTCCTTGCAGGGACACCTTCCAGTGGCAGCAGAGGATGGGCATGGAAAAAATATGGAAGAGGTTTTCATTGTTGTTCAGTTTTAGGTTTGGTGGGTTTTTTTTGTTTTTTGGTTTGTTTTTTTTTTTCTGCTTGGGTTTATTTTTCTGGGGGAGGAATTTGGGGTGTTGGAAGTGAAAAGGTGTTGAAAAGAAAGAACCTCCCCTATTGCAGCAGGGTGGGCAATGAAAGTTTAGTTTTATGCTATAAAATAAGAGTAAAAAAAAATCAGAAAGGATGAGGGGAAATGGATCTGGAAGAGGGGAGATTTAGATGGGAGATTGGGAAGGAATTGCTGGCTGGGAGGGTGGGGAGGCCCTGGCCCAGGTTGCCCAGAGAAGCTGTGGCTGCCCCTGGATCCCTGGAAGTGTCCAAGGCCAGGTTGGAGCATCCTGGGATAGTGGAAGGTGTCCCTGCCCATGGCAGGGGGGGCACTGGAGGGGCTTTGAGGGTCCTTCCAACCCAAACCATTCTGGGATTCTGATTCTGATTCAAAATGTGGGAATTACAATAATTCTTTTTTGAACTCTCCTGAGCAAACAGGGGCAGAAATGATGCTCTCAGGGACCTCAGAGGCTTTCTCGCTTTGCTCTGACTTGAAAGGGATTGTGCATTCTGTGTATAGTTGGGAATATCTGCATTGTATTCCTGCAAGGAATCCTGGCTGCAAATGAAATGGTTGCACACACACAGGCACACACATAAATGAAAGTATAATTCAATTATGTTCTATTACCTCAGTTCTGCTATCAAATAATGCACAAAACTGGAGGAAATTATGTCCTTTCATTTCTATTCATCACAGATGAATGAGTTGTCAAGGACATGACTTTCTGCCTCCACTTTGATATTGCTATTAAATTATTGGTTTTCTTTTGCATTTCCAGTAATCCCTAAAGCGAATTGTGACATTTCCTCAATTCCATATATCCACTCGAAATACATGTATTTGTCTCACCGTAGTTATGATGTGATTTGCTCTGTCTGCTCCATGAATGACTGAACTTTTTTCCTTCCCAGTGCAATGCCAGTCTCAGTCCCCCATCCCAGGCAGTAGCAGGGGTTTCTTTCAAGTTCAGTGAACATCGGTGTGGGATCTTCGAATGGATCCTGGAGTGGGTTGGGTTGAAAGGGAATTTAAAGCCCATCCAGTCCAACTTATCGTCCTGCAAATTCCAGCCCGGGAATGGAGATGTTGGAGGTTTCCTGGTGGCCACACTCACCCATCTCTGAGGGGACAATCTCCCCTCTCAGTGCCACCAACCCTGACCTCTCCTTCTTCCAGCCAGGGCTGAGGGAAAGGGGGGTTCAACACCCCTCTGCTCATGGGTCAGGGCATGGTTTGGGTTGGGAGGGACCTCGAAGCCCACCCAGTGCCACCCCCTGCCACGAGCAGGGACACCTTCCACCAGCCCAGGTTGCTCCAACCTGGCCTTGGACACTTCCAGGGATCCAGGGGCAGCCACAGTTTCTGAGGGAAAGGAGGTGTTGAAGGCTCTTGGTGGCCTGGCCTCATCCAGCTGTCTCCCAGTGTTAATGATGACTTAGTGACTCCTTGCTTTGTGCTCCATCGAGAAGCTCTTGCCCCGTTCATTAATCAAGCCCAGAGTGTGTTTCATGCTGGTTTATTCCTCTCTGAAGGTTGCTGTGTGTTGTAGCCATTAATTATTAATTTTATGATCAATCTCCATCCCTGCACCGTCAGTGCCTGACTTGTCCTGTGTTCCCATGTTCACAGAGGTAGAACAGTGCTGTGGCTGTGATCTAAAGCCCCTGTCGGGCCCTGACCAGCAGGGCTGTGTGCTGTGGCCTGCTGTCATTCCAGCAGCACTTTGTCACTGGAAACAGGGGGGTTTGTCCTAGGCAAAAAGTTTCAGGCTGTCTGAGGCAGGGAATGGAGCTCCCTGCCCTGTCAGATCTGTCCCTGCCCTGCGTTCGGTGACAGCTCCTCTTATCTGCCTCCAGGTATCTCCTCTCAGGAATCTCCCCCTGTGCTTTCCATCCCTCAAAGCCCAAGGATTAGGCTCATCCAGACAGGGAAGATTTAGATGGCAGGAGATGGCTGACATCAGTCCTCCCCCTGGGATGAGGATTTACAAATCCATCAGGAGCCCGGGGGTGGGGATGGGCAGAAAGTGCCACTTTTAACATTCCAGGCACCGCTGGGTTCCCAGGCAGGCTCTGAAATCCCGGGATGCAGCGGGAACGCTGGCACATGAGATCCTCTGAATGGGAGCCCCTTCAAAAGGCTGCAGCTGCGGCGTGAATGCTTTCCCTGGGGATGAGTGGAGCCTTGTTCCCGGCGGGGAGGGGCTGCAGTGGCACTGCCACTCTCTTTGTGCCCTGCCAAGCCAACCAGGACGGAATGTGGGTCTGTCCCTCGGGAACCCCGGCTTCTGAAGGGCAGGAAAGATGCAGAGCTCGTGGAACGCTGAGCTGTTCCCACTCCAGGGTCCAAACATGATGCTTGGAAAGCTTGTTCTGTGCACTCGCCCCTGGAAATATTTACCAAAGCTTGCAATTGTTTGATAATGAGTTTTATTATTCCTCAGAACTGAAGGAATTTTATCCCTGTTCGGGGGTGAAGGTTCTGCTTGGGAGATGCTTTGCTGGCCAAACCTGGGTGGCCCATCACAGATCTGGTTAATCCTGGTGGGTGACTGGGAATCATTTGAGAGAGATCTCAGCCAGGGTGGAGCTTTGGAAGTGGCTTTGGGGCTGACATAATAATACCTCCATTTAGTCCTCACTCCTTCTGGCAGGGATGGATGGGTTGCATTAGGAATTCTGTCTCTGTTGGATTTGATACCTGAGAACCTCCCGTGTCTCCATTGGTTTGGGTGTTGTGAGGTGAGGGGGGGGTTGTGCCCCTCTGCCCCCCCTCATGTGAGACCCCCCTGCAGAGCTGCTCCAGCCCGGGGTGCCCAGCACAGGGAGGACGTGGAGCTGCTGGAGAGAGCCCAGAGGAGGCCCCGGAGCTGCTGCCAGGGCTGGAGCCCCTCTGCCATGGAGCCAGGCTGGGAGAGCTGGGGGGGTTCCCCTGGAGAAGAGAAGGCTCCAGGGAGAGCTGAGAGCCCCTGGCAGGGCCTAAAGGGGCTCCAGGAGAGCTGGAGAGGGACTGGGGACAAGGGATGGAGGGACAGGACACAGGGAATGGCTTCCCAGTGCCAGAGGGCAGGGAGAGATGGGAGATTGGGAAGGAATTGCTGGCTGGGAGGGTGGGGAGGCCCTGGCCCAGGTTGCCCAGGGAAGCTGTGGCTGCCCCTGGATCCCTGGAAGTGTCCAAGGTCAGGTTGGAGCCACCTGGGCTGGTGGAAGGTGTCCCTGGGGGTGCAATGGGATGGTGTTTAGGATCCCTTCCGACCCAAACCCTCCTGGCATTTCATATCCCAGCTCAAGCTGTGGGACCACATCGTGGCTCTCCTTCTTGGAGCTCAGTTCTGCTGGATGGTTTATAAATGCAAAGGATGGATAAACACATGGATTGTCCGTTTGGATCACATCTCATGTCCATCCTGAACAAGAGCCAGCAGGAGACATTCCAGCAGGGAGCAGAAAGAGTGTGCAGAGACAGGTCTGTGACAGCCTGGCCTCCCATGCCAGAAAGAAAGACACATTTTCTGCCCTAAAGCATGAGGTTTAATAATCCTTCAACAATATTTTGGTATAATCATCAACTATTATAATTGCTCTGGATCATCTTGTCATCTTTATGAATGCCTGTTCCATTTTTTAACCAGGTTGCACCAAAAAAACCCCCAAAAAACCACTGGTGATGAGCCATAGGGTTCAGAGTTCTGCTGTGTGCGGTGTTTGGCCCCCCAGAGTTCACAAATAACTACAACAGAGAAAAAAAATCCATTTTCAGGAGAGGATTAGGCCAAAGTTTCAGTTTTCTGAAAGGGATCTAAGAGGATTTGCAGAACACTGGGATCAGTGTGAGGTTGGCACGGGAATATCGTTAAAAGTGGCACTTTCTGCCCATCCCCACCCCCGGGCTCCTGATGGATTTGTAAATCCTCATCCCAGGGGGAGGACTGATGTCAGCCATCTCCTGCCATCTAAATCTTCCCTGTCTGGATGAGCCTAATCCTTGGGCTTTGAGGGATGGAAAGCACAGGGGGAGATTCCTGAGAGGAGATACCTGGAGGCAGATAAGAGGAGCTGTCACCGAACGCAGGGCAGGGACAGATCTGACAGGGCAGGGAGCTCCATTCCCTGCCTCAGACACTTTTTGCCTGATGTGTCTTTACTCAAAAAAACCTGGAAAAGAGATTTTTACAGCCACCAGAGCAGCCCAGTCTGTGTTCACTGTCCCTGCTGTCACCTGGAGCTTTGTCCCTGTACCTTGGCCACTCCTTTCGTGCTCCAGCTTTGGGTTCCTGCTCCGTGGGGAGACTTTTCAGCTGCATTGATGCAACACCCCCTGGGGAGCAGTGAGAGGTGTTCCTTTGCTTGGGGAGGGGAAACAATTCCTAGAAGGAGTTAAAAAGAGGAGTTATCTGGTAAATCAGACCTGCAGAAGCCCCTCTGCCCCCCTCAGGTGAGGCCCCTCTGCCCCCCTCAGGGGAGACCCCCCTGCAGAGCGGCTCCAGCCTGGGAACAGCACAGGGAGGACGTGGAGNTGCCCCCTCAGCTGAGACCCCCCTGCAGAGCTGCTCCAGCCCTGGGAACAACAGCAGGAGGACGTGGAGCTGCTGGAGAGAGTCCAGAGGAGGCCCCGGAGCTGCTGCCAGGGCTGGAGCCCCTCTGACATGGAGCCAGGCTGGGAGAGCTGGGGGGGTTCCCCTGGAGAAGAGAAGGCTCCAGGGAGAGCTGAGAGCCCCTGGCAGGGCCTAAAGGGGCTCCAGGAGAGCTGGAGAGGGACTGGGGACAAGGGATGGAGGGACAGGACACAGGGAATGGCTTCCCACTGCCAGAGGACAGGGAGAGATGGGAGATTGGGAAGGAATTGCTGGCTGGGAGGGTGGGCAGGCCCTGGCCAAGGTTGCCCAGAGAAGCTGCGGCTGCCCCTGGATCCCTGGAAGTGCCCAAGGCCAGGTTGGAGCAACCTGGGCTGGTGGAAGGTGTCCCTGCCCGTGGCAGGGGTGGCACTGGATGGGCTTTGAGATCCCTTCCCACCCAAACCCTCCTGTGATTCTCATTCCCTGCTTCTCCCCTGTCTCTCTCCCCGTTCCTTGCTGGAACAGCCCCTCAGAGCTGTGACAGAAGCCACAGGTCTCCAGCTGCTGTTTGGGCCATGAGCAGAGGGGTGTTGACCCCCCCGTTCTCCCCCATGGATGGAAGGAGGAGAGGTCAGTGCTGGTTGCACTGGCAGAGGAGGTTGTACCCTCAGAGATGGGCTGGTGGTGGAGCTGAACCTGGAAGAAAGTCCAAGTGACCACCAGAAAACTTCCAACCTCTCCATTCCTAGGCTGGAATTTGGCAGCATCCCCAGGACAATAAGTCAGGCAAGCAGTGCAGTAGAGTTGGTTCCATCCTCAGTTGTACCATAAAGCTGGAAATCAGAGGATCAGAGTTATTGGTGCTTTGTGACATGATGCAGATTATAGAGATTCAGGCAGAGAAATATCACAGTAATGGCTCATTGTTGCTGTGAATATTGTGAATATTCCCTTCCTAAGAGGCATTTGACCCTTCGTATGCTCCACTGAGTTTGATTTACTGAAATCCTTAACAACCTTCCTGAATTTCTTTATATTCTTTGCATTAAACCAGGTTTTTCAGGGCAGGTTCTTGCTGGATTTCTGTTTGTTTGTCTCTGGGGTTGGTGGGAATCGAGGGGAATGTGAGTAAAGAGAAATTCCTGCGTGCAAACCCTCATTTTTATGTGCTTGCTGTTTTGAGGAGTGGAAGGGATGTGTCACAGCCCTGTGACCCCATCCCTGCTCCGTCTCCCTCCCCCATGGATGGCAAAGGGCCCCTTTCACCCGGAGGATTCTGAGGCCACCGTGGTGAACTGCCCCACCAGGCTGGCCTGATGGTGGCCTTTCATCTTGCCCTGGAAGTCTGGAAGGTTTAGCCCCGGTTCTCTTGCTCCCTGACTCAGGACTTGGTGTCTGGGGAGAGCAAAGAGCAGCTCCTGGAAAAAACCCTTAAATCCAGCCAGGAGAGAGAAAGAGGAGCCTCTGAGTGCTCGCCATGGTTGGTGTGACCCTGCAGGGCTGGAGCTCAGTTCTGGTTGCACAGGGCATACCTGGATCCCTGCTCCTTCCCCCTCCACCCAAGCAAACCTGCCTGAGCATAAAACATTGCCCAGTTTCCCAGCTGGAATCCCAAACCAGGGATCCACCAGCCGGAGGATGTGAGGGCGTGAACAAAGAGACACAGTTGGCAGAGCTGACTTGCTTTCTGTCCCAAGTTTTAGCCAAATTTCTCTGCTCTTCGGTTGCATGAACCCAGGAATTCTTGCTGGGAAGTACCTGCAGAGTTCCAAGCCAGGAGGAGCTGGAAGAGTGAGGGCTTTGCTTGTGAACCTCTGCTCTCCTGACCCCCCAAAGGGTTTCCTTCTGGTGACCAGTGATGGGACCCAAGGGATGACGTGGAGCTGTGCCAGGGCAGGCTCAGGTTGGATCTCAGGACAAGGCTCTTCCCCCACAGGGTGGTTGGCACTGCCCAGGCTCCCCAGGGCAGTGGGCACGGCCCCAAGGCTGCCAGAGCTCCAGGAGGGTTTGGATGATCCTCTGGGGCACAGGGGGGATTGTTGGGGTGTCTGTGCAGGGCCAGGGGTTGGACTGGATAGTCCTTGGGGGTCCCTTCCAGCTCAGGATATCCTGGGATTCCCCAGCCTGTTCTCTCTGTGCTAGGACAGGTATAAAGGAAGCACTTCCCACCTGGGTTCTCTGAATGCAGAGAAAGCAAATTCGTCCTGGGTGAACTCCAAATAAAGGAAACTCTGATTTTAGAGTTGACTCTTGTATTTGCCTCTAGTGATCAGTGTGTATTCCTTTAATATTGAAATAAGATTCCTGCATAAAGCAGAACACACGGGAATATCTCTCTCTGTAATAATGAGGAGAGTGATCTGATTTCTGAATGTAACAGTTTTATTTCCTTTCCTATTTTTTTTTTTTTATTACCACGTTTCCTGCTATTCTTTGCCTTGAATGTCAATCCTTCACCTTCGTGCCTGGCTTTATTTAGGATTGCTGCTTTTCCTGTACTAGGAATATATATATATATATTATTTTTTTATACACTGGCTCATCACTTATGCAGTTCAGAGCATGCCTTGGAGCAAAGCCTGAATCCAGCCAGGGTGGATCCCTCGCTGGAGATGACACAGGATGTCACGGCTCAGAGTGGGACTTTATATTTCTGTGATTTATATTTCCATTATTTGTGTTTATATTCCACAATGAATTGCCCTGCCCTGCCCCTTCATGTTGAGCGCTGCCGTGGCTCCTCTTTCATCACGTGCAAATATTTCATGGAAAGGTAAAAAAAAAAAAGAGAAGGAGATTTAATCCCTTCTCCTTTCTGGGAGCAGCAGCATCTTTCCCTCAGCCTGTGCTGGTTTGGTGCTCCCGTCATAGGATGTTAGATGGAAATTATGGAAATTCCCTTTGAGCTGCAGCTCCCACGAGGTACAGGATAAAACCCCTCTGTGCTGGATTGTTGAGCTTCTGTTCCATGGGCAAAGAGGTTCTGTTCCAGTGGAGATGACTCCCAGTTCAGCTCCTCAAGCTCTACAGCTCGTTCCCGGTTGGCAGTTCGTGGGGGGGATGGATTGTCAGGGCTGGTTAACAGTGGGCAGGTCTGACTTTTGAAGAGAACGACGCACTTTTCATGCCAAAGAAGAAGTTTTTTACCAATTCCTTTCTTCCAGGGCTTAAAATCCCCTGTGCTGGCACCCATCCCATGCATTCCATGTTGTTTCCCAAGTGTGGCTGCTGTGATTCCACACATCAATCCCAATCTGCCTCTGGTTGCCCAGAGAAGCTGTGGCTGCCCCTGGATCCCTGGAAGTGTCCAAGGCCGGGTTGGAGCAACCTGGGCTGGTGGAAGGTGCCCCTGCCCGTGGCAGGGGGTGGCACTGGGTGGGCTTGGAGGTCCCTTCCAACCCAAACCAGTCCAGGATTCTGGGATTCCCTGGTTATAACTCTCCCTGTTTGTCTCTTTTTGTCTCTCCCCTTTCCTTGCTGGAACAACCTGTCAGAGCTGTGCCAAGAAACCAGTGAGTGCCAGGACACAGGGAATGGCTTCCCACTGGAAAATGGGGGATTTGGGTGGGATATTGGGAAGGAATTGCTGGCTAGGAGGGTGGGGAGGTCCTGGCCCAGGTTGGGCAGAGAAGCTGTGGCTGCCCCTGGATCCCTGGAAGTGTCCAAGGCCAGGTTGGAGCACCCTGGGCTGGTGGAAGGTGTCCCTGCCCATGGCAGGGGGTGGAACGAGATGGTCTTAAGCTTTGCCAGGGCAGGTTTAGGTTGGATATTAGGAAGGAATTTTTTCCATGGAGAGTGCTCAGCCCTTGGAATGGGCTGCCCAGGAAGGGGGTGGAGTCCGTGTCCCTGGAGATGTTTAAGGACAGACTGGATGTGACATCAGTGCCATGGGCTGGGAACCACGGTGGGAGTGGATCCAGGGTTGGACTTGATGATCTCCGAGGTCCTTTCCAACCCAGGTGATTCTGGGATTCTGTGATTCTGGGATCCTTAAGATCCCACCCAAACCTTTGTGTGATTCCACGATTCCTCTTGCTTTGCAGCCCCCCCTTCAATCAAGCTCCTCGTGGACGACCCCATCGTGGTGAACCCCGGGGAGGCCATCACGCTGGTGTGTGTGACCACGGGGGGGGAGCCAGGCCCCAGCCTCACCTGGGTCAGGTCTGCCGGGGTCCTGCCCGACAAGACGGTGCTGAACGGGGGCACCCTGACCATCCCCGCCATCGCCGCCGAGGACGCCGGCACCTACAGCTGCATCGCCAACAACAACGTCGGCAACCCCGCCAAGAAGTCCACCAACATCATCGTGAGAGGTGAGTGGGGCTGCAAAACCATCCCCCTTCGTCTCGGAAGGGTGTTGGAAACCCAGCCCGGCACAGGGGTTTGCACACTGGGGTGCCTTGTGTGTCCAAGTGGCCATGGTTGGACCGGATGGTCCCGAAGGTCTCTTCCAACCTTGATGGTTCTGAGATTTCTGGTCCTTTCTAGCAGTGTATGGGATGAATTAGAGTTGCTTCAAGGACCAGTGGCTCTTGTGCTGGAGGTGGAATAAGGGTGGTTTGGTGCTGATTTGTGTTGGGAAGATGGAGCAGCTTTTCCATTGAAAGTGGAGAGGAATTGGTCTGTTCATCCTGGAGAAAGGAGGTGAGTGGAGATGCAAAACCATCCACCTTCCTCTTGGAAGGGTGTTAGAAACCTAATGTGGCTCAGTGGTTTTCACATAGTGATGTCCTGCCTTTCCAAAGGGTCATGGTGGTCTTCCAACCACCTGGATGATCTTTCCAAATGATCTTCAAGATCTTTTCCAGCCTTGAGGATTCTGTGGTTTCTGGTCATTTCTGGGATGAGTGAGTGTTGCTTCGAAGAGCCAGTGGCTCTTGTGCTGGGATCAAACCCCTCAGGTGGAACAAGGGTGGTTTGGGGCCTCTCTGTACTGGGATGAAGGAGCAGCTTTTCCATCCAAAGTGGACTTGATGATCTTGAAGGTCTCTTCCAGCCTTGAGGATTTTGTGGTTTCTGCTCATTTCTGGGATGAATTAGAGTTGCTTCAAGGACCAGTGGCTCTTGTGCTGGAGGTGGAATAAGGGTGGTTTGGTGCTGATTTGTATTGTGAAAATGGAGCAGCTTTTCCATCCAAAATTGGTTGGTTGAGCCTGGAGAGGGGAGGTGAGTGGAGCTGCAAAACCATCCACCTTCCTCTCCAGGATCATTGGAATCCTCACCTGGCTCAGTGGTTTTCACATAGTGGTGTCCTGCATTTCCAGGTGGTCATGGTTGGATTTTATGATCTTGAAGGTCTCTTCCAACCCTAAGGATTCCGAGGTTTCTGCTCATTTCTGGGATGAATTAGTGTTGCTTCAAGGACCAGTGGCTCTTGTGCTGGGATCAAACTCCTGAGGTGGAACGAGGGTGGTTTGGTGCTGATTTGTGTTGGGAAGCAGCTTTTCCATCCATCCAAAGTGCACTTGATGATCTTGATGATCTTGAAGGTCTCTTCCAACCTTGAGGATTCTTTGGTTTCTGCTCATTTCTGGGACTTCAGACGAGTCCCTCTGCTTCAATTTTTCTAAATAACAGGACAAACGTCTGTCTCAGGTGAAAGGAAGAGAAAAGAGGCTGCAGAACAACTGCTGCCAGATGGAGGGAAAGTCTCCCTGGTTGTTTATCCCCTTTCTGGATAATCAGGGACGTGGGCAGTCCGTTTGGAGATGGAGTTTGATCGGCATCGTCAGAGAGGATCGATCGACCTGAACCAAACAGCTCGTCTGAAGTTAATTTTCTACAATCTGCTCTGTGGATGGCAGGGAAACATCAACTCCCAGCCACAGGAACTGTGAATAACAGCATGTGATTAATCACATGCTGCATGAAGAGAATATTTCTGTGGATATTTCCCGAGAGCCACGACCCCTGGTCACGTCTTACTGCCCAACCCCTCCTGCTCTTCAGCAGGACGAGGAATTAGGAGCTGTTTCTGTGCCAGGGTCGGGGGGGGAGCGTTGAACCAACCTGGCTCTGCAGGACCTGATCGGGGGTGGCTCCAGATTTAGTTGTAATGTTGTGTTTCCACGTGAATTCCTGGCATTTGGGGCTTTGCTGCCAAGGGGAAGAGGCAGCCTCGGCTCAGGGACTCGGCACCAACGTGAATTTGTGGTGATTTCCAGAGGTGACGAGGCTGGGAAGGGAAGATGGGAGGAGAACACGCTTGGAATAAGCAAAGG
Source organism: Oxyruncus cristatus (assembly GCA_013399855.1). Lineage (NCBI taxonomy): Eukaryota > Metazoa > Chordata > Aves > Passeriformes > Cotingidae > Oxyruncus > Oxyruncus cristatus. The sequence continues at coordinate 104 of VXAY01007422.1, read as the reverse complement.
GAAAGGGAAGGCTTTGTGTGGAAAGAAATCTCGGTGTTTTGAATGACCCAGCCAAGTCCCTGCAGGTACAAATTCCACGAGTCAGAGCATAATAATAATAATAA
>VXAY01007421.1:66953-122335 GCA_013399855.1 Oxyruncus cristatus | reverse complement strand
AGCACAGAGGCCAACGAACACCACTCTGTTCATGCCTCATCGTGACAGGTTATACATCTGGGTTTTTGTGGGTTAGAACCAACTGTTCATCTGAATAACTGTATTTATTGTATCATTTTTATTAAATTGTAATTATGACTTATAATCTCTTTTGACTTGGGTTCATTTCTACTGACAGTTTTCACCTTTAAACCAGCACAAGAATAAAAAAATAAACATGAGGTTTAAAAGAAAATAACTTTAAAATGCATCACTTCTTTGCAATTGGATACTTTGAGATAATCTCTTAATTCATGTTCTAGATAAGAAAATGCATCAGCTTCCATCTAGTCAGGCTTTACTGAAACATTTGATATTACATCCCAAATGCATTGATTAGTTAGTGTGGAGAAGACAATGATCAGTTTAAGGACAGAAAGATGGACAAAGAATTATTTAAAGGACAGACAACAGGTTTTATTGGAGCGATATCTATGATGTTAATGGGAAGTTACACATAGATTTCCTTTGTGGTTTGGTCAACTTGATTTAGTTCAAGTCATGAGACATCATCTAAATGGAAGTCTGTGATTACCTCCTGTGAAGATGTTAGTGGACTAGCTGAAATATAAAGAAATTTAATAACTTGGAAGAAAAGTCACACACATAGGGGACTTAATTGCAAATATTTCTGCTATAAGTTGTTTTCAACTTCAAAGCACAGAAGACAAGACAGACTTCAGTCTCAGCAGGATACAGACTGACATAGTTAAGAGCAAGAGAAACCCTGTGAAATAGAAAAATGGGATTCTAGAACATATAAAGGCAAGCTCTTGCCACTGCTGAAATGAATACTATTGTACTGTATAATGGAAAGTCATCCAGCTGGAATATAGTACACACTTCTCATTACTCGAGTTTGAGAAAGGTTTATCCATGTTGGGAGAAAAATGATGTAGACTAGTAATAAGATGTCACAGAATCAGAGAATCAGAGAACCACAGAATATGCTGAGTTGGAAGAGACCCACAAGGATCATTGAGTCCAACTCTTAGACCTGCACAGGACCACCCTGAAGAATCACACCATGTGCCTGAGAGTATTGTCCAAACGCTTCTGAACTCTGTCAGGCTTGGTGCTGTGACCACTTCCCTAGGGAGTCTGTTCCAGCACCCAACCACCCTTTGGGTGAAGGAACATTTTCTAATAACCTACCTAAACCTCCCCTGACACAACTTCAGGCCATTCCTTTGGTTGTGTCACTGTTCACCACAGAGATCAGTGTCTTCCCCTCTTCTTCCCCTCACAAGGAAGTTGTAACTGCAATCAGGTCTCCCCTCAGTCTCCTCTTCTCCAGGCTGAACACACCAAGTGCCCTCAGCCACTCCTCATATGGCTTCCCCTCAAGACCCTTCATCATCTTCATTGTCCTCTTTTGGATTCTCTTAATACCCTTATATTGTGGTGCCCAGAACTGCACACAATATTCAAGGTGAGGCCTCACCAGTGCAAGGTGGAACAATCCCCTCCCTTGACTGGCTGGCGATGCTTTGCCTGATGCCCCTCAGGACACAGTTGTCCCTCCTGGGTGCTGAGGCCTCTTAGAGGGGACATTAAAAATTATAGCAATGGATAAATACAGTTTGGGAATCAGGAAGGATTAAGATCTCTTTTAAAATGAAGAAAATATCAGTACCAAAAAAATTAAAAAGAGTAGAGTGGCCAGAAAGAAATATAGATATTCAGGTATAAGGTGTCAGGGAACTGAGGATTCAGAGCAGAGTTTCAGCTAGATCAGTTGGAACAATTGGTTTTGATTATTTTTGAGAGGAATTATATGGCTGCAGTAGTAGTAGAAGGCTTAATATGGTGACAGAACAAGAGTTATAGAATCTTTAACAGTAAACTGAAATTAAGGACCCTTTTGTGCTTTGTGGTTCTGTTGGTGGATGGACAGATAGGTCTTCCAGGTTTACAAATTATATAGTTGATAGGCTTAAATAGTTTCATTTGACAACCTGACAAGCTAGTTACAGTTACAATTTCTGTTGAAGTAATTTGTCTAATTGATAGAATTTTTTGGGGGGTTCCATGAACAAATAAAGAAGAACTTTTAGGTGTCATAAGAGTTTCTTGGGATACAGTCACTTTTGGGATGTGAAGAGAGTCACTTGCAGTACATACTGGATGTACCCTGTTCAGAGGCCAGGCTGGGAGTTTCTGTTTCCCTCTGACTAGGGAATCTCCAGGGCAATTCAGAATAAATAAGATAGGAGTGCACCCTTTTCTCTGTTGAATAGGTAAAGGATCTAGCCTCCTGATTGAATTTACATTCAGACAATGGATATCCACAAATTGATTCTCACTTCTGTGTTAGTCTGTCTTTCCTGTCAACTTGCTGACTTCGCTTCTTACCACTTTAGGCTTTTTTTTCAAGTAATTGAGAAGTTACTGGGAGGGGAAAGATGAAGAAAAGAAATTATGTTAAGACAGCATCTTTTTTTTTTTTTGCCTACTCAAACAGTTTTCCAGCAAAGTCTGCACACTCAGATTTTAAATGTTATGGAGAAAAGTGTATTGATCAAATATGTTTGCTTTTTTATAATTCTGTACAGTTCTCCTAATACTATTGAGTCTTGGAGATAAAGTATTCTTGAAACTGGTAAAACAACGTGATAGTGTGTCCCCATTTTGAAAAAAACAATCTTTTTAATCTAGTAAATTTAAACCGAGAATACAGTTTATGAGAGAGGTAAACATGCTCTGGCTTTTAGGATATTAGCATTATTCCTGCTTGTAATGAAATCTGGTGATTTTCCTTTGGGAATCTGGAGGTGATTCCTAATACATAAGTTACTTCCTCTGGTGGGATGTGTTTGGTTTTATATGACAATTCCTTTCAGTATTGTTTTGTCTGAAATGAGGTAATGAATGATGACTGATGTAATGAAAGAATTTGCGGAGCTCCTAGCATTGTGTGTAGTGTTCAAATATAGTTTGGACATCTTTGGTAAAATTAGAAGATATATCTCTTCTCTGTTTCAAAAGAGAAATTTTTGAAATACTTTTCAATCAAGTGAAAAAGGATAATGTAATATAATCTTTCCCTTCAGGGAATGAGATTTATTTTCTAGTGTGTTGTTACCTCTGTCAGATTTTTCATGTTTCTGTCTGCTGAGTTATACTTCTTTCCATCACTTAGAATAAAAATGAATATAAAAGCCCCACCCTAGCCCCATTCCACCAAAAAACCCCAAATCAAAACCCCAAGAGGTTATGCAGATACTTTGTAACTTTTCACTATGACCTGAACAGTTTTTTTCCTGTCTTTAAGCTTTAAACCTTTTCCACACAAATTCGGTGTATTTCCATCTTTGAAGTAATTCTTGGTCCAGCAAGTTCTAGGATTGCTTTAAGTTGATAAAAATAAAATAGTTTTTGGGAAGGATAACCACATCTTAATGTGAAATCCAGATAGCATTTTATATTCATAATATTCAAAATGTCAACATCCAGCTCAGTAAATATAACCATATCCTTCACAGACTATGCACAATTTACCAGTTTCTTCCCAGCTACAAATGCTCCCCCAGATTTGTCTTTCCCTGTGTCTGTGCTATTTTCTTGTCTAATTTTTCACATTTGATTAGTTCTTCAGGATTTATTATCTGAAATAATAACTGTTAATGGCATCCATCATAAAAGCAAATATGTCAGTTTTAAAACAGTTAAAATACACTCATATTTTGGCTCTTTTGATAAAATATCGTAACTTAAAAATTTTAACTTCAAAATCTGTTTTTTGGTAGCAAGCCATACGAATATCAAAATTTCTCCAAAATGGAGAATTATGGTCTTCAGTTTTGATATTTTTTTTCTGTTTTTGTTTGTGGAATTTATCTTTGTTCCCTCTCCTTTCCCCACAGATGAGCTTACACTCTGGAGTAGGTTGACGCAAAGTATGAGACAGGACATTTGGAACAATATTAATGATCAACAAAATATACTGAGGAGAAGTTTCGTACCAGATGAGAGATGTACTGCTGTAGATAGGCAGGAAGTGCACTGCTGGATGTGCTTTGGGGAGATTTTAGGAGCACTTTGAATGTAGCAAGTAACATTAATCCTTAGTGTTCAAGAGTACTGAGATCTGCTTCCATAACAGCATGAGGCCTAGCACTCTTGAAGGAGGCTTTCTGCCCATCAGAACCATTATGTGTAATGCCTCCTGAGCCTTGATGGTTTTTTGACAAATTCTCCCTTGCCTGCAAGTGATGATGCTTTGAGTCTTTGACCAGCATATGAGAGTTTGTCAGAGGTAGATTGCAGAATCAAGATTTTTAAAACTGTGAAGAATTTTTTTTGATACACCATTGTGTAAAGAAGCTCTGGGAAGAGAGATGGGTTATTGTTACATAGAATTAATAAGGAGAAAAACTGATCTGGAAAATTGAAACATATGGATTCACATAAATTGTGTTAAACTGTTGGTTAAAAGATCATTAATGCAAGAATAGCTGTGTGAGACAAGAACAAGGTTCATTTAACCAAATATTACGTCTCCTAAGCATTCATTAGAAAGCTGCACTGATTTACTCTTCTGTGAGTGGATATGCTGAGTCTCTCCTCGAATGCACATAAAAATTCATGATCTGCAATACTGTCAGCAGCAGTTCCAAGGCCTTATATTCAGCCTCACTCTGATCTCATCTTTAACCTTTTCTGTAATATAAGTCCTGGCTGCTGTTTTATATATGCTTTGTTTTTATTATTCTTACAGTTAATCACGACTGCAATAGGAACTTTTCACCAAGATAGATTTTCTGAGGCATAGAATTTGAATACAGTAATGCAAATGGTTTATGAATAAGCACAACATAATCTAGGTTAGCCAAAGTTTATTTAACTATCCTTTAAAAATCAATTTGTGATTTTTATTTCTTATAAATTCAGCTCTAGCCTTTCACTATATAGACCACTAGGGTCCTATCACCTGACAGGCTTCTGCTGGTAGTAATAATCATCTTTGTTTACCCTTAAATGCTAATTCCTAAAATAGAGCTATTATACAGAATGCATCTGTAGATGATTGCTGTGTTAAATTAAGTTTGGAATTGTTAACACACAGTGCTGTCTCAGTTTAATGAGACAGAAGTGTTTGCTAAAGAGGATGAGTTATGAAGAAGACCAAGCTCCTCCTTCTAAGCAATTGTAAATCTGAAATTAAGAGACTCCAGTCGAGGAAATACGGAGAAAGAAAAGATAACAGCCCTTTATTAAAGGATATATGTGTATAGGCAGCACAACAAAAGAACAAAAAAAACACACACAACAATCCTGTACCCAAGATTCCCACCAAAAGCAGTTTAGAACGTTTCTCCTTTTGGCGCAATTCTAACCATGATCAGCAGGGGGTGATGTTGGATCACTGGAGGAGCAGAGGCCGTAGTTGCTACCTAGTGGTTGGCAGGAGGCACTGTTNATTGTCTATGGCTGGCTCTGGCTGGGATTCCCTCCCCTCGTCGATGGCTACAAGCTGCTGCCAACACAGGAAGGAAGGGAGGAGGGGATGGGTGGCCTTTTCCCTCAAAGGTTCCTCCACAAATGGCCATGGCTTCTCTGATGAAATCTGAGGCAGATCCGGTCCGTGGGCAGAACAGGGCGCAGGAGAATGGAGGCAGACCTGGGCCAAAGGCAGCCAGATGACCACGCCAAAAAGAAAAATGAATTCCAGAGCCCCCCGACCTCCACACACACACCTTCCCCGAGTCAGGGCAAAAGTGAAGGACACCGTTTCCTGAGGGAAAAAACCTTACCTTCCCCCCTCCAGTCTTCTGAGGCCCATTAGCTTGGAATGTGGGGCTGCTGGCTAGTTCTTTTGTGTGTGTGAATCACTCTAGCCATTCCCCTCCCCCTCCCTGGTTCAAAACCTTTCTTTCACAGTGGCGAAAAAATTCCAATCTCGTTTTTTTTTAGAACGAGTAAACTTATGACATATGCCAAGGACATAGAACCTTTCCTTTTGAATAAAGAAGTGGTAAGAATACAAAGTAACAAGATCAGGTTATAGACTATTTAAAAGATATGCGCTCACTGGAAATAGATTTCTTCCTCATGAAGCTGAACTATCTATCTTGAACATTATGAAATAAAGAAGTAAATTAAATTCCTTGCTGAAATGTTTGCAGCAGACCTGAGCCTGGAATCTGTCATACTGTAAATCCCCATAGCACGGAATATTACAGTGACTCCCCCCAAATTTATGAATTATTTCATCAAATCAGTGTCAACAAAACCAAACGGAATAAATTCATAAGATAAAATCATAAACATACATGGATTGTTTGTCATTCCTTTCGGCTGGAAAATCTATTTGTGATTGTAATACGTCACATGCAAAGAAGCCATGTCCCATTCCTAATATTGGGAGGATTTGTTCAAAGTAAGTCCAGTGCCTAGGTCCTTTATACTGTAGTGCACGGTTATAAACTAAGCTTTTTATTAAAGCAGTTCCTGAAATGTTCATGAACACTGACCCTGTATGTTAGCATTTTCCTCATATAAACAATTCCAGCAAGCTTTTAAATGGACTTGCTATTCTAGTCTCTCATGTATACTGTTCCTTCTGAAAGAAAAAAAAAGACAGGGAATAAGGAATTTCTAACTGCTAGGAGTTTGTTTCTCTTATTTTTTGCCTTCTGCCTCCAAAACATCAAGTGAATTCAGTTAATTTCTGGAGAATAATTAATTTGTTATTAGTATGTGGTTAAAATTCTGGCTAGGTTGAAAGGAGAGAGAATTTTTGCCATTGGCTTCAATGGGAGGACATTAAATTACACATTCCGTACTGCTACACAGTACATATTGAAGTTTTAGATCTTAGGTTTGTTCCTCAGTGCAGAGATTTGGGAAATAATTAATTTGCTTACTGGGCTTTTTCTTTAAGTTATTGATTTCAAACTGGTAAATTATTTATCAGGTCATACAGTTCAGTTTTGGAGATAAGATTTACCCCGGTGTGGTAAATAACACCAGAATTTAGCCAAAAAGGAGTTAATGTCATTTCTGACTAACCGAGGGGAAACCATCTTTCTTGTGAGCTTGGAGAATGGAGACAGGATGAGTACTAGACAAGACTCTGGAAAGACTGGCCGTGCAAAGTTTGTCCAACTACACACCCTCATTAGAAACAGTGCCATCAGAAACATATATAGGGTGTTAGCAACTGGAGGCTCCTTGATGAGGGGTACTGAAGTGCATATTTGTCACCCAGACAGTATCTCTAGAGAAATTTGCTGCCCACCAGGAGGTTGCATTCGCGGTGTAACAGAAAGGCTGCTGAGTCTGGTAAAACCTGTGGGCCACTTCCTCGTATTCTAAGTAGAACTGAATGATGCTGCAAGGAAGAGACTCAGAAATGTCAAGAGAGTTCAAGTGCCTTGGCACTTTAAGTTCCTTGGAACAGTCCCTTGGCTGTTGTTCTCCTCGAACCCTCCCAGTCAGAGAAGGGAGTTTGAGAAAAAGGACATGAACAGGTGAATGGCTGTCTGCATAGCTGGTGCCACGCTCAAGGTCTCAGCCTCTATGATCTTTGCATACCTTTGAGAAATTGGACCTGTTTACAGCTGACAGGGCTCAACTGACCAAGTGTATGCAAGAATGCCCTGGACATAAGCTGTCTGGACTTATGAACAAAGAATTAAACTAGATTTAATGTTCTAAGAACTCTGGAAGACTCAAGGGCTCCTGAGGCATTAGGAAGCAACCCTGCGAACTGCTGCAAGAGAATTAAGGTAAGTTCCCCTGAAAAGGGGGTGGGGCCAATAGCCCAACCAAACGCTTCTGTACCAGTCACTCAGCATGGGAAACAAACAGGAGGAGCTGGCAGCTGCTGCTCAGGTGAAAAACTATGAGCTGATTGCTAACACAAAAACTCAGTGAGATGAATTGTGGGATTGGAGTGCTGTGATAGTGTCATAGCTTTACTTGTTTTAAAAAACCAAGTGGGAATTTTTTTTTTTCTTTCCCCTGCATCATTACGAAAGAGGGATGTTGAATGAAAGAGGGATCTTTTGGCTGGGGTGATTGACACATACAAAAGAACTGCCCGCAGGCTGCATTCCAGACTGCTGTCCCTCAGAAGACAGAGGAGGGAGAGGTAAATTTTTTTTTTTTTTGTCCTTGGAAAATGGCAGGCACNCTGGCGTTCGTTTTGTTTTTTGGTGGATCATCTGCCTGCTTCTGGCCCTGGTTTGCCTCCATTCTCCTGTGCCCTGTCCTGCCCCCAGCCTGGACTTCAGAGTTCATCAGAGAGGCTTGACCAACAGCGCCCCCTCCTGATCACGGGTAGAATTGCACCAAAAGGCAGAAAGAACTGGTTTTTTTCTTGAAGGGGACTTTGGGTACAGGATTATTGTTTAGTTGTTTTCATATTCTTTTGTTGTTCTGCCAATACATATATATCTTTTAATAAAGGGATATCTTTTCTTTCTCCATACTTCCTCAACTGGAGCCTCTAAATTTCAGATTTACAATTGCTTAGAGGGAGAAGCTTGATATTCCTCATAATTCATCCTCCTTAGCAAAACACTTCTGTCTCATTAAACTGAGACAGATAGGCTGCAAAGTTTTCAGAAATGACAGTCAAGGAAGGAGAGATGAGGGAGTTACTTTCCATGCTCAAAATGTGATTGATTGCACAAATCTATCTCTGAACAAGAGCAATGCACAGGTCGAGAGCTTATGGATGAAATGTAGACACCAGGCCAAGAAACAAATATTTGTTTTCTCTTAACAGACAAAAAAAAATGCAGACATTGATACCATTCTATTTTAATTATTTACTCCCTTTTTATAGTTTATTTATCATAAATGTTAGGCTCACTCTTTGGGGATTTTTTTGTTCGTTTTTCCATTTCTTTACCCTCAAGCTGTCAGTAAACAGTGCTATTCCAAGGTGTGTTATAGCAGATTATAATGCTCTTCCTTCTGATTTTGCTAGAAAGAACAGAAAGGACACTGTGGCAATTGCTCTTCTAATTTCTCATTTCCTGCTTGACAGGAGCATCTGATAATCATTAGGTCACTGCACTGCTTTGCACTGCAATACTGTTGCTCTGTCTGCAGCAGCTATTTCAGGGCTGTACTCAATTTTAGCGTAAAGGCTGAAAATAGCAAAAATGTGGAATAGATTACAATTATATACACACGTAGTTTACCATCTGATTCTTCAGGCATTGTATTCTAGTTCAACACAAAATGCAACTCAAAGTTGTGTTTTCCTATTTGTTGCACAACCTAATGGGCACTGAGAAAGATGTGTGGTATCAATCACCAGTTTTTCACTTTAAACATAGGAGTAGAAAGGCATTAGCATTGATGCTACTGTGAACCGTTCTTGATATGTAATAACACATTTAATAGTGCTGTTAAGTAGTGTATTTTACTCCTTTGTCAAATCTTTGTCCAAATCGAATGAAACAGAGTCCGTACTCCCTAGATTTATGTCAACATGATTTCCTACAACTTTAGAGTTCTCTCTGTTCTGAGGTCATAATCTGACCCTTATCCTTCATTGTCACTGGTTTCAACTCTGCCAATAATCGAGGATCTGCATAATGACACTTTTTTAGTGATATTACATTCACATAGACTAAGCCAGATTGAGTAATTTGAACACCTATTGGTTTTCCTCAATGCCATTTGATAATACAGTTAGATCAGAGTTCTTTAAAAACTAACCAACCAACCAAGGTTTTGTATGAAAAAAGTTTATAATACAAATAATCATTATTTACATATTTTATATTTAATCTGACATATGAACTAGGTATGTAGCAGAAGGACTGTAAACAGACCAACACTTTCATAGAGTTTGTAGAGTAATTTAGCATAACACAATGAATAAGAGTAGAAAATAAGAAGAGGAAAGGATACATATATAAACATGTACAAGAACTGAATTGTTTTATGTCACTCCATGGTAGCCCAAAATGGCAAAGCTCAAGCTGGAATGCTGTTTTCATGCTTGATAAAGCCTGAAGGATTTAAGCTTTTCTGTCTAGTGCTGAAAGGCAGTTCAACATAGCCCTTAATACCTGGAACAGAGTGAGGAGATGAGGAAATAAAGTTTCTCTTCCTTATCACCGCTAAAAGAGATAGTTTTGACACATAAGTTCAAGAATTTATTTCTTTTGCTAACGCATTCTATGTGACTGGAAATTGTTAAGACAGATCTAATAACAGCTGATATTTTTTGAGAACTATTTAATACTTTCAGCTCCACTTCACTAGCATGTATGCAGTCAAGGTGGACTTGCAGTGTTGCCTTCGGATGAACAAAAATATCTAACGTAAGCTGAACTGATTGTTGTGAATTAGTGTCTAGTGCACAATATTTGTGTAGTGGAACTCCAAAATACACTGGAAAGCTAACGTTGCTTCTATGTGACAAACAAAGAAACTGGAGGATAATCTATAGTTTGTGGATTTAGTTGCCATCTAGGAAGAACAATCCAGGTCCCTTTTGAAATATATTGTGCTACATAGTTCAATATGCCTTCCTTGCACATAATGGCCCTAAATTTGTATAAACAGTAACAGGTTTTATACAAGTTCCTCCAGCAATGGAGATATGCTACTTTTTCCCCCATTTCCAAACTTGGCTTAATTGCAATGTGTGTTTCACGTTCATGAATAACCTGTGCAATAGTGTCTATGGTTGAGTCCACTTCTTGACCATGAACCCATCTATATGGTGCATATAGACTCTCCTTGATGTCCAGAGGTGTCGTGAACCCTTCAAGCTATAATTCACCGTATGTTGCCAATCCAGATCCACCTGTGCCACTTCAATCCGAGCAGCCTAATTCACCTGTTGGTTGTTTCAACGTTTTTTGATGGCCCAGCTCTTGTGTGTATGAGCATCTATGTGATACACCTTCACAACGAGACTTTCCACATGGGCAGGAGTATCTTGCCACAATGAGGACCTTTAAAAATTCATCTCTCTTACCCTCATTTCTTTAATTGCTAGAAGACTTCTCTAGACAAGCAGACCTCGATTAGTTTGATTTTCTTCCCAGTGCACAGACTGTGTCATTGTTCTGAAAGGGTGATTGGTTACTACATTTTTCTTGAGTTATCCACTATGAGGGTATTCTAAAAAATAGAGATTCTCCTGCTCATACTTCTACTAAGAAAAACACTGGTGTAATAGGACATGCATTTGTTAATCTGCAGCCCTAATATTTTATAACGCCATGTTTTAAAAAAAGTAAAATTTATCTGAGTCATAAACCAGCAGAAAACTGGTGATGAGAGATAAAAACTTGACATAGGAAATGCATCTTCAAAGCATACTCCTTTTTTATAACTATTGCTATTAAACTGTAAAAGAGTTTTGTACACACACAAAAATATAATTGTTTTATTATCATATACCTGAGTTTGCAAGTTTCATTCAATCTCTTTGATGTTGTCCCTTGGCTTGAATAATATTTGTCTTATGAACACTGACTGCAGCTTTTTTAACAAATACCTGTATTCAAGTTATTTTTTTTTTTAAATCTGATTTGAAGAAGGGCACTATGAAGTGAATTGCAAAGAATTAGAGTAACAAGCCATGACAGAGATAGTAACTGAAGCATCTAGTCACAAATAAAATTAAACTGATTCTAGACATTAATAAGGACAAAGCTTCAATATCTTGTTGTCATGCATCTGATTTTCTGAGAATAAGGAACATAGAACAGTGTCAGGAAAATAGTAAATGGGTAAAGGAAAAAGGCAATTAAGAGACCTATTAAAGTAGTAGAGACCTATTAGTAGTAGTAGTAGTAGTAGTATTTTAATGTGCAGTATGTGGATACAATCGCACCTCATCTGAAACTGCTCTGAATGATTGCCAGGCAGATTTCGATTCAGCCTTTCTGAACAACTGCCAGTTCAAAGAGATACAGTGATAGACACAGACTGCTGCTAGCTGCTACAGTGTGCTGTTAACATTATTTTTCACCAGTCTGGTCAATAGTCATAAGTAGCTGATAGCTGTGATAATAACTGTACCAGAAAGCCAGCTAAAAGGTCTAATACTGTTGAATAAACAGTGAGATGAAAGAAATGGTAACTACCAACTCATTAGTTAATCATAAATGTTTTTACCCAGATCGATAATGTGTAATTCTCTTCTAGAGGTAATGACTTACTAAAGAAAAACTTCACTGAAGTTTTCCATCTAAAGCAGCTTGAAAACAGAACTTCTTAAGTATAGCATTAAATAATGATGAAGGTGACTCACAGGGTTCAGATCCATGAGCAGACAAAAATTTTTCTGATAATTAAAGTAGTTTTTTCTGTCTACACACAGAAAAACTAAGCACAGTTTTAAGACTTGGAAATCAAATGTGGAACACTTTCAAAGCCTAAGCTTCAGACTAGGCTTATCTTTCAAAGCATGACTTAGAGGAGGAGCTGTTATAATGCATTGATAAATAATGAATGATTTGAAGCTGAAATAAAAAATAATATGCATTTCTAGCCTTACTGGATTTTTCAGTGAGTTCTGAAATTCAGAACTTTAAAAATCCCCCAGACTCTGTGCAAAGCTCTTGTTAGCGCTGGACAACCCACACAGGTTGCCCAATGAGTTATCCCTCAGTGAAATTTGTGATTGCTGCCTTTTGACCTTTCACTATGCACACATGGGAAAAATCAGTCTCTCTCTTCTCTGCAACCACCTTCCAGGTTGTGGAAGACTGATAGGAGTTTTCCCCATGCCTGAGCCTTCTCTTCTCCGGGCCAAAACAGCCCCTCTACCTCAGCCTCCCCTTTAAATGTTTTGAATTATTTGAATTTGCTCCAGCCTCTGACCACACTGGTGGCTCTTCCATTGCTGAACATGTTTTGTCCCTATCCCTCCTGTACTGGGTCCAGCTTATTTCAGATCCAGGTTCATAAGTGCTGAGAAGAGCTAACTAGGCACTTTCCCTTGACGGCTGACTGTGCTCGTGTAGCCTGGTATTTGTTTGAAGTTAACTCCAAGAAACATCCATACCTATTGAACTTCATAAGGATTCTGTTGAAATAGTTCTAGTAAGATCTGGATTTTCACTACTCCTTGTACAATTGAGCTGCCTAATGATATATGGGCTTGTTTTTTCAATTTTTATTTAGGCTTGATAGGCTTTGCATGTCTTATAAAATATGGCTTATTTATGCTTTTTTTTTTTTTAATTAGGACACTTGCCAAATGTTTCATCTCTACACAGATGTTTTCACAAAAATGTAAAAAATTTATATTTCAAGTACCTACATTCTAATTATATTTTCTTGATACTAATCAAGAATTTTTAACATTGTAAGGTAGAAAAGAGGGGAGAGAAAAGATGTACACAGAACCAGAGACACAGATGTATATACAGGCAGCATGATACATACTTTGATTTTTTTTCTTTATAAATATTGATTTATTCTTAAAATTGTAGGTAACTCCACTGTAAAAGTAAACCAGAGATACTTGGAAGTTGCAGGGGAAAAATAAAAGATCATGTTTTAGTGTTTATTGGTACTCTCTCCTACATTTCTATTTTCAGCAAGCAAAATACATATGCATCTTTTGTTTTTCATTCTGAATGCTCTTTTTGGCTTATTTTTCATGTTTTTCATAAGATAATGTGCATTGAAAATGCTCCATGTGGATGAAATATGGAATATATTTGCTAATGCTTACAAAAACATTGTCTTCTTTATATTGTGTATATTTAGTGTTTATTTAGGAATGAGGAGTTCTTTGTACTATTGTAAAAAAAATATAAAATAGTAGACAGGGTGGGAGAAAAATCTTGGGCCTGTGTCAAAATAATGTGAGGATAAACTAAGTACATTTTCTAATGATGCTTATCATTTTTGCAAACATGACAAATATTTGTCCCATATCACATTAATTAACACTGTAAAGTGCAAAGTTTGACAAAGAATATAATCCAATTAGGCAAACTAGGATATATTTTCTGGTTTTCCAGGCTTTCTAGGACCAAAAAGAAGGTAAAATAAAGCTCGATAGTAGTTACTCAATTTTTTTTTTCAATTAATAACCTCTGGAATTATGTCTTTTTTTGGTCATTGTAAAAACCTATTTCTAGCTTTTGAAATCAGAGAATCACAGAATCACAGTTGCACTCATAGTTTTTATTTCTTCTATAATTAACTCCTAATTTGATATTTTTTACTGGAAGATAGATATTCTAGTTTTCCTTCAGTTTGAAAAGAACAAAGAAATCATTAACTTGTTAACAAAAATAACATTCTGTGTATATACTTTGTAGAAGTGTACTAGAAAGGAAGTTATAAAGTTCTTACCTTCTTGTTTTATAGGAGGGATCTGAGACTTCCAAATTTTTTTTTTTTTTACTGAACTAGGGGCTTAATATTTTAGTGACTAAACCAATGTCATGATTTTTTGTGTGTTTTTTAGAAATTCTTTGGCATAAATAGAGAGTGAAGAAGTAAGACATTAGTTAAACACGAAATTTGCATTTTTCATGTCTTTGAAGTAGTGATCAGTGGTCTACTTTACTTAAGTAAGCTTTACTTAGGATTATTGTTGGTAGTTTTATTTGTCCTTGTTAATGTGTTCTGTACAATGTAATACTAATGCTGCAATGCTTCCAGCCTGCAGCTGCTTCTATGATTAGAAAAAACCTCAGTTGCCTAAAGTTGATTAAAATAAGTTCATATCCTGACTTCCAATTAACACCATTGCCAGAAAATTGAAAGCCATCTGGTCTGCAAGGCCTGACTGGAATCTTACATTTGAACTACCTTATCATGCTGAACAAATTAATTTTTCATTTCTTTCAAACCCTTCCTGGAGAAAATTAAAATTATAAGAAAAAGAATCCTTGCCTCCATTTCAGAATTCCATTTTCAGTATACAATGAGACAACTTACTCTGCATTGCAAAAGTATACTTCTGAATTCTTGAAGAACGTAGTCACTTTCACACCTGTGTAAAAATTAGACAGATCTTCACGTCTGTGTTAGTAAGAAAAAACAGATACTTAGGACATTTATTTACACTTAAATAAAATTAACTTCAAAATATTAAAATTTTAACATGTACAAAAAGGAATCGTAACATGATTTGTAATCACTATAGCCACAATGCAAGTTACAACTACAAATGCTGACTATAAACTGCTCTTGTATTGAACAGTGTGTCTTTACAAAAGTTGCTCAGTATGTAATTTTGTTGACTGAGTAACTTGAAAAATACACTCTATCCTAAGGAAATGTGTAAGAAGGAAAAACATGGAATTTTGTGAAACTCTTGTTACTGTTTTTTAACCCTGCTTTTTGCACACAACTTATTTCTACTAGGCCATTTGCCAACATATTCCCAGTGGTAGGATTTTACTGTACTAAGAATGGCAGTGTGCTTTTTGTGCACCAGTATCTGCAGTTCCTTCTCCGCAAGGCTGTTCTCAAATCCATCATCCCCAGCTGTATTGATGCTGGGGGTGGCCCTGATGCAGGTGCAGGACTCGGCTTTTTGAACACTGTGAGGTTCACATGAACTCTCTTCGAGCTTGTCCAAACTTCACTGCCTGGCATCCTGTCCCTGAAATGTGTCAAACAAACCACTTAGCTTCATGTCATCTGCAAACCTGCAGAGGGTGCATCTGATCCCACTATCTATGTCACTGATGAAAATATTAAGCAATCTCAGTATCAATCATCACTGATCTCTATTCAGACATTGAATCATTGACAAATACCCTCTGGATGCAGCCATCGAGCCAGTTCCTTGTCCACCAAACAGTCCATCCATGAAATCCACCTCTCTCCAGTTTAGAGGAAGGATGTGGGGAGAACTGTGTCAAAGGCTTAACAGAATCCAGGTAAATGACATCTATAGCCCTTCCCTTGTCCACTGATATAGTTGCTCCATCATAGAAGGCCGCAAGGTTGTTCAGGCAGGACTTGCCATTGGCGAAGCCATGCTGGCTGTCTTGAATCACCTCCCTGTTCTCCCTGTGTCTTAGCATAGCTCCTAGGATGATCTGTTCCATGATCATTCTGGGCACAGAGGTTAGGCTGAAAGGTGTGTAGTTCCCAGAGTCTTCCTTTCTACCCTTTTTAAAGATGGGTACAATGTTTCCCTTTTTCTAGTCACTGGGAACTTCACCTGACTGCCGTGTCTTTCCAAATATCATAGAGAATGTCTTGACGACTATACCAGCCAATTCCCTCAGGAGTCTAGCATGCATCTCATCAGGTCCCATAGATTAATGTACATTCAAGTTCCTTAGGTGCTCAGAAACCTGATCTTCTCTTACAGTAGGAGGGACTTTGCACAAGTCTCTGCCTTGAGGTTCACCAGCTGGAGAGGTATGGGAAGGGAGATTGTCAGTGAAGAGTGTGGCATAACATTGAGTACCTCAGCCTCCTTCTCATCTGTTTTTACTAATTTGCCAGCCTTGTTCATTGGGAGGGTATGCTTTCTTTGACCTTCCTTTTCTGCCTAACATACCTGTAGAAGCCCTTTCCATTTGAATTTGTGTCCCTTGTATAGCTCCAGCTGCACCTTGGACTTCCTGACACCATCCCTACACAACCAGGCAGCATTCTATACTCTTTCCAGGATACCTGTTCCTATCTGTGAATTCTTGCCTTTCAGTTTAACCAGAAGGTCCTCACTCATCCATGTCAGTCTCTCCTTTCCTGATTTTTTTACAGGATCAAGAGCTATTGTGCTCTAAAGAAAGTGTCCTTAAAGATATGCCAGCTCTGTTCTGCTCCCTTGTCCTTGGCAGTTTTCCAGGGGTTCCTACTGACTAGCTCTTTGAACAGCTGGAGTTTGCTTTTCCAAAATTTAGGGTGGGTCCTGACTTTACTCTTCACTTGTCTTATATTCCTCAGGACTGCTGACATCACTAGTGCATCTTCACTGCAGTCCTGACTACCTCCAATCTTGACAACACCCACCAGCTCACTTCCATTGGTGACCATGAGGCCCAGTAACGCATCTCTTCTGGTAGGGCTGTCTATTGCCTGGCTTAAGAAGTTATCCTCCATGCCTTCTAGGAGTCTCCTTGATTGACTACAGCTTGTCGTTCTTCTTTTCCAGCACATTTTGAGTGGTTGAAATCCTCCAGCAGGATGAGAACAGGTGAGTTTCATGCCTCCTGTAGCTGGAGTAAGAAGGCTTTGTCACCACTAAGCAGCCTCTAGTAGACACAAGCCAACAAGGTTTTCTTTGTTGCCTCAGTTTCTGATTCTCATACATAAGGGTATGACCTGTTTGTGGATGTTCTTCAGAGAGAGCCCTTCACAATCATTTCCTGAAGTAGAGGGCAATCCCTCTGCCCCTCCTTCCTCGTCTGTCTGCCTGCAGCCATTGACAGCTGCACTCCAGTTAGAAGATTCAGCCCACCAACTTTCAGTAATGGCTACTAGTTGATAGGCTTTTAGCTACAGTGGTTTTTAGCTCCTCTTATTTGTTGCACACACTGCATGCATTGCTGTAGGGGTGCTTCAGCTGAGCTGTTGGCCATGTCACGTTTTTAAAAAAACACGCCTTAACTCCCTTCAAGTATTTCATTGGTGTTCACCTATTGGCTCTTATACCTCGGAAGCCCTGGGCACATCTCTGTAAGACAAATGTGCTGCATTATACCCAGCACAATGATTAGTTATAAAAAAATTAAATTATTCATTCTAAGGAGCATTAGTTTATAATGAACTATGGTTTAAACCTCTAAATTTTTCATTGAAGAAGCTCGTATACCAAAACAAATTCCTTTCTGCTGACATGTCAGTGTTGTGAATAGCAACCTCAGCAAACAGGATGTAAAGAGAAATAACACTTTTAACTGCTGGCATCTGCTTCTTCTTTGGATACCTGCCCAAGTGGTTTTTTAAATTTTTAAGTTAGGCAGCCAGCTCTGTCATCCAATTTGTCACCACACTGCCTGCCTGCCTGCCTTACCCTGAGCCTCAAGGTTTTTAGAGCAGCTGTCATAAAGTCAGTATATTTTGCAAATGAGGGAAAGCTGAACAAATGCCATAGCATTCTCTAGGAAGAAGTTTATTTCAACATTTGAGATTTTGGGATGCCTTTTTTCCTCCCTTTCTGCTTCAGATATATGTGAACTTTGCTATTTGAAATGAAGAGCTCCTCAGGGAATGACACAAAACTGGGAGGAGCTGTTGACTTCCTTGAGGGCAGAAAGGCCCTGCAGAGAGATCCTAACAAATTAGAGGACTGGGCAAACATGAACCATATGAAGCTCAACACGGGAAAGTGCCAGATTCTGCACCTGGGATGGGGCAAGCCCAGATGTACAGACTGACTGGGAAATGAGTTGCTGAAAAAGCAGTGCTGTGGAAAGGGACCTGGGGAGCCTGGTCGATGGCAAGCTGAATATGAGTCAGCAGTGCCCTGGCAACCAGGAGGACCAACCGTGTCTTGGGGGGCATCAGGCAAAGCATCACCAGCTGGTTGAGGGAGGGCATTGTCCCTCTCTGCTCTGCACTGGGGCGGCCTCATCTTGAATCTTGTGTGCAGTTTTAGGCACTACAATATAAGGAAGGTATTAAGCTATTAGAGAGTGTCCAAAGGAGGGCAACAAAGATGTTGAAAGGCCTTGAGGGGAAGCCATATGCAAAGCAGCTGAGGTCACTTAGTCTGTTCAGCCTGAGGAAGAGGAGACTGAGGGGAGACCTCATTGCAGTCTACAATGTCCTCATGAGGGAAAGAGGAGGGACAGACACTGATCTCTTCTCTGTGGTGATCAATGACAGAACCCAAAGGAATGGCTTGAAGTTGAGTCAGGGGAGGTTTAGGCTGGATATTAGAATATGTTTCTCCACCCAGAGGGTGGTTGAGTGCTGGAACAGGCTCCACTGGAAGTGTAACAACACCAGGCTGCCTGAGGAGTCATTTGTCCCTTCATCCAAGTCATGGATGAATAGATTAAACAATACTGGAACCAGTATCAAACCTTGGGGGACACCATTAGTGAGAGACCTCCAGCTAGACCTTGTACAACTGATTGTGACCCTCTGGGATCTGCCATTCCACTGGTTCTCAATCCACCTTACTGCCCACTCATACAGTCCATACTTCCTGAGTTTGCCTATGAAGATGTAAGGAGAGACAGTGTTGAAAGCCTTGCTGAAGTTGAGGTAGACAATATCCACTGCTCTCTCCTTATCCATCCAGGCAGTTGTTTCTTCATCAAAGGCAACTGGGTTGTTTCTGCATCAAAGGCAACTTTGAAGGTTGATTTACCTTTAGTGAACCCATGCTGACTACTCCTGATCACCTTCTTATCATCCATGTGGATAGAGATGACCTCCAAAACCAGGCACTCCATCACCTTTTCAGAGACTGAGGTGAGGTTGACTGACATTAGTCACCTCAGTGACTAAGAAGTCACCTTCTTGCCCTTTTTAAAGATTAGGGTGACATTTGTTTTCCTCCTGTCCTCAGGCACTTCTGCTGATCACCACGACCTGTCAAAGGTGATCACGAGCAGACTTGCAATGGTGTCCATCAGCTCTCTCAGCACTCATGTATACATCCCATCACAGCCCAAGGACTTGTGGATGACAAGTTTGCTCAGGTGTTCTCCGACCCAATATTCCTCAAACAAGGGAAAATCTTTATTTCAACATTCCTTTACCCTGGACTTGTGGGTAAGAGAGACCCAGATCAACATCTTAGTGCTGGTATTGTCAATGAAGAGTGTTGCAGAGAAGGCATTCAGTAACTCTGCTTTCTTTTCATCCTGTTACCAGGGTTCTTCCCCCTCCATTTAGTAACAGGCCCACATTATACCTTCTTCTCCTTTTGTTATTGATGTATTTGAAAAAGCCCTTGTTGTCATTGATATCCTTGGCCACCAATGTATCTTCTGTAATTTTAACTGAAATAGCCTTCAGATTTTCTATACATTTACTAATGTATTTAGTGAATCTAAACTCTTGATAAGAACCTGTTAATTGTGAAACAGTGTTCATTTTTATCAATCTAATGTTCCATGAAACCAAGACACTTGGTTGATTCTGAGTTTTCACTTGGTTTAGCTGCTACAGAAATTGATCTGTTAGGCAAGATTCATGTCACTTTGGAAGTGATACTACTAAAAATGAAGTACTTTCAATATTTCAAAACATTATTTCTGTCTTCTTTATATGATCTTAGCTTTCACATTTCCAATTTTATTTTACAACACAAGCAGGAAGAAGACTCTGCATATTGCAGTAATTCATAAATATGTGCTTCTTCTCCACTAAATCTCTCTACAAATTTCAGAAGTCTTTGCCACACATAAGCTCTTTTAAGGACATAGTTGCAATATTTGCCCCTTTGTTCTTCATTTCTAATATGGTGATAGACAAAGATCCATGCAACATAGAGGGATTTTGAACATAAATTTATTCAAGTATGAAACTGTGACACAACAGTAAACAACAACGTATGTAATTAGTTTACTTAGGTTATACAAGTAGGTAAAGGGAAAGAGAAGGCAGAAATAAAATGAAATTTCAAATAGGACATAAATTCACTGGAGCATGAATGAAGAGCTTATATATAAAAATTGTTACAAATCAGATTGTCTCATCTAATACAATAAGTATATGAAACATATGAAGTATGGTGAAATAGATGAAATTATTGAAAACAAGTATTCACATTCTTGTATGCTGATCTGTGATCTTTTTGTAATACAATTTTGTGAAAATGAAACATTTTATAAAATTGTAGGATTATGAATTATCAGCTGAATGAGCTAGTTATGACTGACCACCAGAGACATGAGACCACAGCTCACCATACAAAGAAAGATTTTTCTTCTAGAAATTTCCTGTGCAGAGCTGATTCAATAACTGTAATTGTTAAGAGCTAAATTTTAAATTCTACATTCAATTACTGTTAGGCCCAGATGCTATTCCCATTAGAAGTATTACATACCTGCACATATATGTTAAAATACAACATAAGTTTGATTGCATTGCTTAATACGGATGTTGCTAAAGAAAATTTACTAGTTATGATTCCAAGAGAGTGCATTTTACAACCTTAGAAAAGATATTAAGACTGAAGACTTTCATCAGGAAGAGTGGATGTAAGGGGAGGAGTGTTACCTCTGTTTAGCTTCTTTTTTCCAGTTCTGCAAACTGCTCATCCAATTTTCCCTCTGCAACATCAGAAATAGGAAGAGTAACTTCTCCAGTGCATTACCTTACTGTACGGTGTTGCATCAGTGCATATTTGTTGAGGGCCAATGGTGAGCTCATACCGCACTGTTTCTCTGAGAAATAAAGAAGTAATTTTAAAAATCAACTAATAATATCCTTCCTGCCTTTGCACTGCCCTCCCTGCCACCCATTTTCTGTGGTAAGTAAAATAAAAACAAATCATATAACCATAGCCATGGGAAGGTTGCAATCCATTCTGCTGGAATAGAGCATGTTCTGTGAAGGAGCAGAATTTATGCTTTCTTTCGATGTGTATGTGTTTTACCAAAGAAAGGATAAAAAAAAAAAAAAAAAGGCCCCCAAGTCTCCAGAATTGACGTGAATATTGGGAAATGTGAAATCTCTCTGCCTTTCCCATCAACCGGAGTTGTGAATAGGTGAGGACTTTGAAGAGAGGTCTTCCTCTATGGATTTCTTGAGAAAGGGAGCATAAATTTGCTGATTTTGTCAAATGTGGTACAGAGTTACAGACGAGAGTTACAGAATATTCTAAGCTGGAGGGGATCCACAAGGATCGTCAAGTCTAACTCTTAAGTGAATGGCCCGCAAAGCGAATCGAACCCATAACCTTGGCAGTGTTAGCACCATGCTCTAAGCATCTGAGCTAATCTTGCACAGCTTCAGCTGGTAGTGATTCTCTCCAAAATAAACTAAGATTTTGCTTAGCTTACTTTACTCTAGAGATTAATATGTTCCTGTAACTGCATTACTTTATCCTTCTGTGAAATTTGAGCTCCATCTGAATTAATTGTTTATTTGGCCTACACAAAATTACAGTCCTACATTGGACATGATTTGTCCATTATAGTAACTTTGCTTCCATTTGTCTCTGTTCCACTGATATTCCATTTGTCTTGGAGTGTTGTCAGTTCTATAAGGATTTGATGTCACACAGTAGAACTCCATTTTAAAACTGCTTTGGACAGCTTTCCTCACAGTACTTTAGTATTTTGGGCTCTCCATGATTACATGCACAATCCTAAATATACTGGTCTAAAAGCTAGTCTAGAAGAGAGGCTAAGATTCTGTAAATGAAAATTTTGAGATAGACAAGTATATTGTCTACTTGTAGAATTATTTCCTATTGTAAGAGCACTGACTTTTTTTTAAATATGTGGTTTTGTTTTGATTTTGTTTGGTTTTGGTTTTGTTTTCTTAAGGACAATGCCTTAATATAAAGCTATTTTATTTCTAGTGTTTGTCCTTGAACGAAGGAAATTTCAGTGTCATCTCCTCTGACATTCAGGAAGCATAGGAAGATGAGAGGTTGTAAATATGCTTCTATAACATCAAGTCATAACAGGAGGAGCAATTAAAATAAATCATATTGTATTCAGCCTTGAGCATTCAGGATGTACGTATGTATGCTCAGATGTGTTATTTTGTGGGTGGTACTATTTTGTGGGAGGGCAGACTACATGATCTTTGTGCACAGAGGGAAAACATCTGTTTGCATCAGTGGAGTCGAAGGGCATCGTGATAAGCATTACATTCACATTGCTTTAAACCCCTCTGCTCTGGATTGCCTGCATAATGGACAACAGGCTTTGCTGCTAGTATTTACCATTACTGATGTGTGCAATTGCAGAACTACAAGGACTCAGAAAACACAGAATATGAACCGGCAGAAATGTCTCCTCTCTTGGCAGAGCAGCCAAAAGTAGGAAAGTATTTACTGTGAAGACACACAACAGTCCTTTTCAGTTCATGCTGTTTGGAAGCCAAGGACTTGGACCTCGCTTTGTCTTCTACTAGCATTTGGCAAAGACAACCTGTACTCAATGGAAATGAAAATAGGTAATCTTTCTGCCCTAGTCTCTATTCAATGCTCTGTAGCAACTGTCTGCTGGTCTTTTTTATTGCATGACTCAGAGCATAGCATGATAGAAATTTGAGCAGTAACTTTGTTTAAACTTGTGAGTGGGGGTTTTGATTGGTGTCCTTTGCACTCATTTGCTGGTATTCAAGCCTGACTTCCCCAGGGCTTTAGGAGGATCAGTGGGCCTTCTGCTCTTGAACTGAAAGGTGAAGGATTGAATGAAAAAGTCAGAACAACTCTTGATGAAAGCACTGCATTCATGGTTTATAGACAAATTGCTGTTTAATAGGTTACTTGACATGCCAGTTCTACAAGTTTTCTTTTTCTGAGAGAGAATTGAACACATACTTTACTATGAGATGCTGAAAGCATTAAACAGGTCTCTATTTACCATATCACAAAAACAGTTTGGGGATTTTGTTGGTGTTTNTTTTTTTTTTTTTTACTGCTGTATTTGCTAGATTGTTAAATTGTTTAAACAGACGCAAATCCTTTAGTGTGATATATTGTTTTAATTTATGCCATTGCTTGTGTTAGAAAAGAATTGAGGCCTTTTACTTTCTAATTTTTCATCAAGTAGCTATTTATAATGTTTTAGTCAACATATTCATATTTTTAATCGAAAACCTGATCACATTTTTAATTATTTAATGATCAAATTAATAAAATTGTAAATGTAGTGGGTTATTTTTGCTGTATTTGACAGCATTTGTGCTGGATCAACTAAACAAAAATTGAATCAGTCTGTCACTGCACCTGCTCAAACAGATTTTATTATTCATTTATTATGAATGACCTTGAAAATAGTATTTTGAAGAAGCATACATTATAAACATTGTGACGAAAAATCCACTCGAGTTCTATTTTCACCTTTAATGGATGCCTTGCAAGAAGAAAAATGAATATTTGGAGTAGTAATGTGTAAATGGGAGGTTTAGTTTTTGTATCTAACTTGCATGTACATACTTGCTGCAAATATGACACTTTAGGTTAAAAAGCCCAAATTATAAAAGTGATAATTAGTAAAAACTTAGGAAGCAAGAAAGGGAGATGAAAGATGGACAACTTTAGAAGATGCACAAAAAAGCTTTAAGGATTGACTGACAACGGTTACTGAGTGCCAGAAGGTTTTTGATTGCTCCAGCATTAGGACATGCATAGCCTTTTTGCTGGACTGTATACATGCATGAAAGATGCTGAAACCACGTCCTTATCCTGTTGCATGGCAAACCTGTCTGAAATCTTGTTTTCAGGAATTCTTCGCATTCACATCTTCGCAGTGTCCTATAGATGGACAAACCTAAGGCTGGCCAATGGACTAAGCTACAGTGTCTGTATCTCATCATAACTTGAGTAGAAACAAAGTATAAAGGGAGAGGTTAAAAAAGCCCAACGCTCAAATTCTAGATGGAGAAGGGTGCAACCAGCATATGCCACAGTAAAGAACAAAAGAGAGTCTCCTTTCCCCTGCAAGCATACACTTAAAATAAATATTTTAATTAATGGTGAAAGAGTATACTTCAAAATGATGATGTAGTTCCTGGCTATGTGGTATTATGTAGATTGTTTCTGATTTATGTGTTATACCAAAGGAGTTGCACCACTTGGAAGTCAAGGGTCTAGTTTTGCCAAGAATACTGATAGAAAAGTAATAAATAAAAATTTGTATCTTTGTTGTTTTGCATATTTATGAACATTTTTGTTTTGCACAGGATCTAAGCATAGCTCTTTCACATGTCCTTTCTAAATTATTTGGGGATTTCGCATAAATTATTAACAATTTCTATTCTGAGAACTTCTAGTAAGCCCCAGAAAGTAGAGATCACTTTGTTTCATCAGCAGTTGCTTCATGTCTAAGAAGCCTTTTCGAGAAAATAATTGTAAAGAAAAGTTGTGAGTAGAAATCATTGATTTCTTCCCCCATGTCACAGGTTTGAAAAGAGACGCGGAAATTTTTTCCCTAGCGTCCCGTTTCCACCCCCCTCCCCCCTCCATCTGTTTGCCCCATCCCCAGGATGCGGGGAGTCGGGGAGGAGGGCGGATGGAACGCGGGGGCAGCGCAGGAGCGGGGGAAGGGGGAGGTTCCCGGGAAGCGTGGTTGCCGGCGGCGCACTTGGAAGTCTTTTGTTCGGAGGTTTTTGGTTTTGTCGGTGGACCGGTCAGAGGGCTGGGGGAAGGGGTTGCCTGGTTTCGGCCGTCTCCTTTTCTTTTCCTGAGAGGAACTGTTTTTTTTCCCCACGGGACACCTCGCGGAGAACGACTGAGAGAGAGAGACACCGACCCATCTCAGGGCAAGGTATTCTGCGTTTGGGACTACTGTGGGAAAAAGGACTCTTCCTTTGGTGGCTGTGAAGCCATCAGCCGGTGGCCGCTGCTCGCACACGTGGTTGCGAGCAGCTGTTGAATTGCCGGGACAGCCCTGCCTTCCCCTCTCCCTTTCCTCCTGCCCCGGGTTACCGTCAGTTCATCCCCCACCTCTTCCGGGGAATTGGGACTTTGTTTTGTTTCTCCTGGAAGTTTTTGATTGCACCATTTGTTGTTTATTCAGATTTTGTTAATAAAAATCTGTTCCTTCCACAATGCCACCTGAAGTTTCCTAATTTGAAAGTTGTAATCCTGTTAAACTAAGACACCCCAGTTTTTCTGTTCATCCAAATGGAAAAGAGTTTAGTCTTACACCCTGAAGTTATGGAACCTACTCCCAGCTCCCCTCATCCTTAGGCTTTTCATATCAACTTTTTTTTTCTTTTCAGAAGGCAATTAGTTAAAAAACTACATGTCGTTTTGGTTAGTAGATGGATTAGTTCTTCCTCACTTCCAAAGAAAACTCAAATACCTCCCCTCCCTCCCCCCCCCAAACTCAAACCCAAACCCCAAGAATTGGAATAATCTTTCAGATTTTTCTCTGGCAATTTAAGATTGCCTTTAACGTAAGTCCTTGTGGTACATGGAGTTCAACTGCATAGGCAGAACCCTAGGTCTGCTCCTAGAATAGAATAGAATAGAATAGAATAGAATAGAATAGAATAGAATAGAAGGAAGTTACCAATAATGATCAGTCCAATATGCCTGATGCCCTCAGGGCTGACCAAAAGCTACAGCATGTTGTGAAGGCCATTGTCCAAATGCCTTCTAAACACTGACAGGCTGGGGACATCAACCACCGCNTAGAATAGAATAGAATAGAAGGAAGTTACCAATAATGATCAGTCCAATATGCCTGATGCCCTCAGGGCTGACCAAAAGCTACAGCATGTTGTGAAGGCCATTGTCCAAATGCCTTCTAAACACTGACAGGCTGGGGACATCAACCACCGCTCTAGAAAATCTGTTCCAGTGTTTCACCACCCTCTTAGTGAAGAAATGCTTCCTAATGTCCTGTCTGAACCCCCCGGTGCAACTTTGAACCATTCTCACATCCTATCACTGAATAATAAGAGGAGATCAGCACCTCCCTCTCCCCCTCCTCAGAAAGATGCAGTGAACAATGAGGAGTCCCTCAGCCTACTTTTCTAGACAAACTGAGAATCTTGAACTGCTCCTTATAGGACATACCTTCTAGCCCTTTCACCAGCTTCGGTTCACTAGAATCGAAGAGATGGTTGCAGCATCAATTTTTCCTTAACATGTTGATATATCACCTTAGGTATTTTGACTGGCTCTAAGAACTATGTAATATTTTTTTTTTGTTGGATCACAGTATTTGAACAGCCGTTTGAGATAACCCTGCGCTGGTTTGAGTATCTTGGTGGGTAATTGAGTGAGTGAAAGTATATGAGAACCTTGTTATCACATGGATAAATGGATAAAAAAAGAGGTTATTGTGTAAGACCTCTGTGTATTGTGACCTATGCCTACACTGCAATACCTAAATTCATACTTCTCATGATACATGGAAAGTGCTATAGGCACTACACGGGCAAAAATTGTTGTGAATCCTGTTTTCTTCCTGATGCTATAAAGGTCTTTGCACAAAGCAACTGAAAACTAAGATGGGAAAATATACATAGGACAGAAATGAAACTCTGTAGCATATGTGCACATGTTAGTTTGACTAAAATGCTATGTTGTCTCTAATGCACACATTTTTGTCTCATGGAGCTAAGGTACATACTCGGTATACATCATGATGTTTTTGCACTAAAAAGTCCTTTTTTTTGCAGAGATTAACTTCTGTCAATCACTGTAAGTTATAAATTATCACTGAAAAGCTTATTCTTTTTCTGTCACAAATGTAGTAAGTAATAAAATTGTGTACTATTAGTTTAGAAATAGTTTAACACTGAGAATGCATGGGACCTTTACTACCCCATACATGAGTGGAGGACAAACGGATTACACAGAGCCTTGAAAGGCAAATATTTTAGTCTGTTGTTTTACATCCATCCAAAGTATCAAACGTCAAGGTCTTGAGAGTGAAACTGAAAACAAAAGGATAATGAACACTAACTTCCTGCAGTTTTGGCTTTCCTAATGATACAGTTCTTTATGGGGAGGACCTCAAAACAGAGAATGATTTCATATGCCAAAAAAACTTTAATGCTCAGATACAAAGTGAATGTTCAGCCTCTGGGACTTTTGCACTTGATCCAGTCTCTTGTTTTAGCATGGCTATTATTTTCTGCGTGTATTTCTATTATTTCTATAAACCTTTGATATACTAGTCGGCTGACACAGTTATTCCAAAAAAGACATTTGTTCCAGTGCACTAATGTTGGAATACTTATTAAATGATGCAGTTAGCATTAAGGGATTTTGTAGGCAGTTGTGAACTCATGAGGACCTATCTTCACAGCAGGAGACTTCTTAGACAGAATATCTGATATTTTCCTAAGGCACTTTATTTTCTCTGAAGTGATGCTTACTATTAAAGCCTATTTTCCTCCAGTATTTCATTAGCTTAAGTTTACTGAAGTACTTAGAGAGCTTAGAGGGCTCTAAATAATTACATGAACGTTTAAGAAAAGTGATTGGGGTATCACTGATTAACATTTTTCTCTCTTCTTATTGTGGATGACACCAGGAAAGAAGTGTTCATTTATGAATGAGCATTCCCAAAAACACTACATGGCAGTTTATGCTCAGAGTGCAGTGAGGTAAATGTTTTTAAGTCAAATAGAATCATAGAATAAGTAAGGTTAAACCATGACCCTAAGCATCACATCTACTTATTTTTTGAATGCTTCCAGGGATGATGATTCCACTATTTCCCTGCTCAGCTTGTTCCACCACCTTTTCCATGAAGAAATTTTTCCTAATATCCAGTCTAAACCTCCCTTTGTGCAACTTGAGGCCATTTACTCTTGTCCTATTGCTTTCACCTGGGAGAAAATACAGACCCGCACCTCACTGCCACCTCCATTCAGGTAGTTGTAGAGAGCAATAAGGTGTCCCCTGAGCCTCCTTTTCTCCAGGCTAAACAACCCCAGCTCCCTCAGACACACCTCATAAGTCTTGTGCTCCAAATAGTTTGCCAAAGGTATCAAGAGTGCAGTAAAATCATGTAAAGGACCTGGTAACTCAGTCAAAACTTCTGGAAATCTGGTAGGTCAGAAAACTTTGCAGTACTCCTTTTTGCTTGAGTTCCAAGGCAGTCTAATACAGTGAGCCAGTCTGTGTTTAAGCCATTTTTTAATAGGGTTAGGTGAGCCTTCATAGGAATCAGATTTTCTTCACTCTGAAGTTTGCAATGTTTTTTCTCTAAATTGATTTGTTAACTATTAGTATAGATTTCTTAAAATAAGATGACATTTGCTACATATGTTTTCCTTTGCTTTTGTTTTTCATTTTTTCCTCTATGTGTGTATGTATATGTACAAATGATAGACAATTCATAATCACCAGTGAGGAGGAGTTTACAAATATATGAGCATCTACAGTCCAAATCTTAGGCTATGCAATAGGCTAATTATATTTTGTTGTCCCAATGTTTTTCAATTAATCTTTAAGTAAGCCTGTAACCAATGCCTCATATGAGCCTAGAAAAATACCTTACTATTATTTGAACATGTACGTCCTCTTGGTATATTTCTATTCTAACTGAAATGGCTCTTGTTGTACAGCTGCTGCTTGTGAAGACCAAAGCTATGACTGTTACTGGAGTTATACTTCAAATTATGGTTAAAGAAGGTAGAAACATAGAGTCAATTAGGTTGCAAAAAACCTTAAAGATCATTGAGTCAAACCGTAAACCTAACACTGCCAAGTCCAGCACTAACCCATGTCCCCAAGTGCCACATCTATACATCTTTTAAGTACCTCCATCTATACCTCTTTTAAATACTTCCATGAGCAGCCTGGTCTGACAGGCTTGACAACCCCCTTCCATGAAGAAATTTTTCTTAATATCCAATCTAAATCTTCTCTGGCACAACTTGAGACCATTTCCTCTTGTCCCGTTGCTTGTTACTTGGGAGAAGAGACCAACACCCACCTGGCTACAACCACCTTTCAGTTAGTCGTAGAGAGTGATAAGGCCTCCCCTGAGCCTTTTCTCCAGGCGAAAGACCCCCACCTCCAGCAGTCACTCCTCATAATACTTGTGCTTCTGACTCTTCACCAGCTTTGTTGCCCTTCACTGGATACACCGCACCATATCACTGTCTTTCTTGAAGTGAGTGGGCCCAGAACTGAACACAGAATTGGGGTGCGGCCTCACCAGTGCCAAGGAAACAATCACTTCCCTGGTCGTACTGGCCACATTATTTCTGATACAAGGCAAGATGCCATTGATCTTCTTGGCCACGTGGGCACACTGTGGCTCATGTTCAGCTCCTTTCGACTCCCAGGTCCTTTTCCAACTGGCAGCTTTCCAGCTACACTGCCCCAAATCTGTAGTGCTGGATGTGGTGGTGTTGTGACGCAAGTGCAGGATCCAGCACTTTATCTTCTTAAAAGTAAATGCTAGTACATTTAAAACTTCAAAATTTTTCTCCTGTGAGTCATGGGTGTTACAGAAATGCCAGTAACAATAGTGACAGTAATAAAATATTTGGTTCTAAAGATTTTACCTATAGGAACTTTTTGCTGCTGTGGTTATAGAGTTATAGAGTAGGTCATAACTGATTAAAGAACACACAGTTAGACAAGAAATGGCAGGGTTTGAAAAAGATTTAAGGAATAAATATTTTAAATTAAAAATCAGTAACTCTTGCTATTTCTTTCTCAAGAAAGACTAACGTGAAAACTCATCATTTCATCTTCTTCATAAAATGTGCCAATAGCATAAATATGCTGCTGAATCAAAAAGAAGGAATGCCTGTTATACTGTGAAATTATCAATACAGCATTTAGAGATGCTTGTGGGAGTCCCATATTGTTACAATTTGTATGGAAGCAGTCTGAAGATAAGAGTTTGCAGAAGAAATGAAGGCCTAAAAAGTACACTGAAATAGTTAAACAAAATAAATAGGAAGACCACTCTAAACAAATTAAATAAAAATAAAAATATTTTAGTAAGGTAGAGAAAAGATTGAGACTATAAAGAATTAACATTATTGCACAGGAAAGAAAAGAAAGATTATGAAGTCTCATTCTTTTACTAGAATCAATGTTGCAGTAGTCCATTTGAAACCAAGCAAAGAGCAAGCATGAAAATTCATAAGTAATAAATTGTATAACCTTGAAGGAGTGAAATGGTGAAGAAAGAAACTTTTCACAAAAGATAACAGTGAAAAGAAACTGTTTTCTCTAATGTCAGAAATTTCAAACAGTGTCAATAAGCTGTAATTTTGCTAATTTTAGGGATTCAGTGATATGTGACAAAATAATTTAGTGTGTATAAGACTTA
Source organism: Oxyruncus cristatus (assembly GCA_013399855.1). Classification (NCBI taxonomy): domain Eukaryota; kingdom Metazoa; phylum Chordata; class Aves; order Passeriformes; family Cotingidae; genus Oxyruncus; species Oxyruncus cristatus. Next base: position 91,481 of record VXAY01007421.1, on the reverse strand, counting down.
CTCCCACAAGAATATTTACTATGGGAGCTGGGAAGAAAAATCTAGCATGTCTTTAGAACTGGGCAGATGGAGCAGGAATGTCATTGATTTTTACAGGAGACAGGGCCAAGGGCCTGAAAATATATGTGTGTATTCTTTCATATGTTATTAAATCAAGACCAGGAAATGCCACTGTATAGCATTTTATTTGCATATAAAAAACAAGATTCAGTGAGTAGACAAAATGAAAGGGGCTTTTATACTGTGTAACAGTTTTAGAACAAAACAGTTCTCCATTAAAAAAAATCAATAGGTGAACACGTATACAGAAGAAACAGAAGGACTGCCTAGTGGTATGGGTATCTTGTGTGTACTCCTGCATACTAAATGCATTCAAAACATGAATGCACATGAATGATTTGTCTTTTATAAATAAACAGTAATAATGGTTGACATTAGTGGTTTTATGTAGTAACTAGAGTTTCACTAGAGTATTGTAGTTTAATAATGAAAATAGAAAAAATCCATTAGAAATAATTTAAAATAGGATTAAATGGGAGGCAAGATGTGAATTTCTAATAAGAACCTCAAAATTCAATAAGTGAATAGATGACAATGACCGATAGCTGAAGGTGAGTCATCTATTATGTTGCTTCAGAATTCAGAGCATCAGCATAAGGAATAATGTGAAAAAAGAGATTTGTGGTAGAGAAAAATTATACATATTTTCAGCAGGGGCAGGCTGATTCATTTTAGGTTTTAGGGTTCTCAGAAGAAAATATGAGTTAGAAACAAAAGGAAGCATGGCATACACAAGGGTACCTGAGAATATGGGTTATTAGGATCTTTATGCAACACCAAAGAAATGAATGGGATTATTCAGAAAATAACTATAAATTATCTTTAAAAAGCACAGTACTTTTTCCAGTAGATGCAAAAGAGATACAAAAGCATTTTTGTAGTCTAATGTAAAATATTAAAGTAGTATAACATAAAATGATGATAAATTTAATACCTTGATATGACAGAGTAGCAATGTTATTTGGAATCATGTTGAGATGAGTCACTTAGTCTAATAAGTAAAAGCTGAACCTTTTTTTCAGCTGGAGGACTCATGAAGCTCTGCTGTAATACATGCTTACATATCACAAGGAGAAATCCCTTCTATTCTATCCCAAACCTTTTCCATTCCTAAGTGACTAGGCAATGTTCAAAGGCATTGAAGAGATGCTGGAAGTGAAGGATTCCTCACCCAGAAGTCAGACAGCCTTCATAAAATGCTGCCATCACCAACTTGCACAAAATTCAAGCACTGTTATATCGTATTTTCTACTTTTTCTTTATTTCCCTCACCTGTTTTGGCCTCTAACACCTGCAGTATAGCAAGGTAGAGTACCTGCAAATTGTGTCTGCAAATTGATGCCTGCAAATGTGTACTCTTGTCCAACCTGTTCCATCCAGTCTTGTCTGGACAGTGATGAAAGTTGCAGTTTTACTGTGACCGTACGATGTTCTTTCTGCTGCCATAGGAGATGTAAGTGATTGGATTTGCCTGCCATACTGATATCCAGTGAAACACTCCCTGTATCACTGTGTCATTTGCACTTAAAAACATTCTGGATGATCAGCTCCTCCATTGCAATCCAGTATGAACCAATCTTTGTGGTTTTTTTTAATACTAAACGCAGTATGTCAGAACTGCAAAGCGTATCACTTTATGATAAATTAAGCAAATTATCAGAATTGCTTGTTTCTCTTAGAAAATTGATGCTAATGAACAGTATAGCATCCTTCCTCATGGAATTCAACTCAAAAAAACCAACCACAAACTGAACCAAATACCACAAACCAAACCAACTAAACAAAAAAACCCCCGAAAAAACCAATCAACCAAACAAAAAACCCCAAGAAAGTAATTTTTTCCTCGTAGGAATTACTACTGTAGGGGGCGGCTTCTGAGTCATCATCTCCAGTGAGCCTTACTTTAGTTGCTGTTGCTGTATACAACATTTTTGAGACAATGGAAGACTTCTACTCCCTTCCTGGGTCATTGCAGCCTAGTTCAAAACTGGTTAACTTACTCTGCATCAGAGCATGTCCTACATTATGACACTCTGTTTTATTATTGTAGACACTGACTGCATCAGCTTCTGTTTTCAGTGTCCCATAACATGTATGTGGTGAGACTTTTAACTGACTTTTACCAGTAGAAAATAAAACAATTTGTGAAGACAAACTTTCCATACAAGTGTTGGAGAGATCTGATGAGTCATTCACTAAAAATTACCCTGGATACAGAACTGGATTTCTCATTAAAATAATTTAATTTCTTGCTCTTCTCTCCACATGTATTGTCCTAATCTGTTTTATATTCAATTTAAACAAGAAGTAGCCTGTAAGTGGTCTATGTAGATGAAGAGGGGTCTCTTCCCACTCACCTCAGAAGTAATTAGTTATAGGTAATGATTTATTTCAAGTTGAGGAAGACCTACCCCAGCACAACAAATGCTTCAGTGAAATTCTTCTAAGAGGACGGCATGGGAGTGAAGTCTTGGCATTTTATGACTGGAGTGCAGTGATGGATTGATACTGGTTCTTTAAGAAGGAAAGTGAGAAGGGGAGTTACACTTTCCTTTAAGAAAGCAGCTGAGGAAAAAAAAAAGATGCTCTGCATATGGTGACATGATGAGCCAGCTGAGAGCTTGTGGGTTGGGGTTATTGAGCAGACCAACATCAGTTTGTTGTGGTAAGGCCCATCAGATGTCCTTGTCAGGAAGAGGTAGAAGACCAAAGATGAGCAGGAAGAAGTGTCACATTTACAGGTCGTAGTCCTATTGAAGGACCTCACAACAAGGCACATGCAATGCAGGAGGTTTCTGGAGTGCTTTGATGACAACTGATGCAGATGATCAAGGCAGCAACAAAGAGAAGTTCTGAAGTGGATCTGATACTTAACGATAAGGAAACCTATAGAGGACTTGGATGTGTGCAACAGTCTTAATTGCAAAGACTGTGAGATGTGTGGAGTTCAGGATCATGAGAGGAGGGAAAAGAGAAATATCAGGATCATGGCTCCTGGAGAGCAAGCTTTGGCCTGTTAAGGGGTCTCCTAGGAACGGGATATAGTCCTGGTAAGAAGAGTGGACCGGGAGAGCTGGTTGATTTCCAAGGACCACCTTCTCTAAGCTAAGAACAGTGCAAGCCAAGAAAGGGAAAAACAGTTAGCTTTTGAAGGAGGCTTGCACAGAATAAGAAACTCCTGACCTCCTGATAAAGCTCAAATATTAAAAAGAAGCATACAAAAAGTGAAGGCAGGGACAAGTGACTCAGATAAAATACAGAAATACTGTTTGAGCATGCAAGGATGGGTTTAGGAAAGCAAAGTTCATCTGCAGTTGAATCTGGTGAGGGATTAGGTAAGGCAATAAGAAAAGCTTCTACAGGTACATTGACAGTGAAAGGAAGGCTGGGGAAGTGTGGGTCTGCTGCTGAATAGGGCAGGGGACCTGATGATAAATGACAGGGAAAACACCAAACTAGTTGAATTATACACTGAAGGTTGCCACCTGGAAAGCAACTGGGCAGAAAAGTGCCTGGGCACCCTGATAAAAAACAAGGTCAGCACAAACCAGAAATGTGTATTTGTAGGAAAAATGGACAAAAGCATATTTAGCAGCATTAGTAAAAGCACTACTATTTTGTCAAGGAGAATTACCCTTTCTCTTTGCTCAGCCCTAGTGAAAGCATATCTGGAGTGTTGTGTCGTGTCCTGAGTTCCCCACTACGAGAAAGTCATGAATCATTGACTGAGTGCAGCAAAGAGTCATGAAGACAATTAAGGAAATGGAGCATGTAACAATACAGAGGGAAGCTGAGAGCTGGAACTGCCTAGCCTGGAGAAGAGAAGGCTCAAGGGTGATGTTAGCAATCTGTATAAATGTCTTGTAGGGGAATATCAGTGATGGAACCAGTTTGTTCTTAGTAGTGCCCAGTGACATGAAAAGAAGCGATGGGCACATATTAAATATGAAAACATGAAATTTCATCTGAGTACAGCAAAACACTTTTTTTTTCTTACTGAGAGGGTGGTCAGACACTGAGCCAAGTTGTCCAGAACTTGATAGGTCCAGACCCCGACTTGACAGTGTCCTGGACAACCAACTGTGTGAGCTTGCTTGAACAGAGTTTGAAGTATATTACCTCCAGAGATCCTTTCCAGGCTCAGTGATTAGGTGATTCCTGTTGGTTCATTTGGTTTCCAGGAGGTTGTACTGTGTTCTGGACTACATGAGGAGAAAGTGTGAGAAAATATGGATCTCAAACTCTGCTTTTTATGAAAATATTGTAAGATCTTTCTTTCCATATGTCACAAAACAGGAAGATTTCTGAAATTGAACAGTTAGGCAGTGCAGAAAAACAATTTCCTACTCAATTCTGATGACATAGGATTTTCTTAGAAGAAAGTGCACTTGTGCCATATTATATAAAATGTCGGCATGAAGTCCTCGTTATGGAACTGTTTTTTACTGAGTTTTTAGCTTGAGTTATGATTGAATTAATTCTAGCAATAGTAGTCATGTGCAGAAGCATGAACACAGAAATGTAGCAGCGCTACCTGTCTCCTCCGTAAGATCACAATCTTGAGTGCTCTTATCATTTGAATTTCTATCCATACCTTGGCAGTTAAAGTAAACTGAGTTTAAATAATTCTTCTACTCATGTTGGATGTCTTTATTTGTAGATGGAAGTGTCTTTAATTAAATAAACTGCATTTAAACTGTATCTTGATTGTAATGAAGATAAGAGTTTGTGGAGAGAAGATACTCTTGAGTTTATTCAAAAAGGCATGTATTTGTGTGGTTGTTCGGCTTTCTGCTCCACGGTGTGACTGACTTTAAGATTTTTTTTCCTCCTCCTTCTTTCATTTTTCATTTTTCTTACTTCTCTGTTTTGAGTATATATTGAGTAGATAGGAAGGTGCCTTTTTAATTATCACACAAATGTTTAGCAGAACTTCCCATATTCTTTTAGTGACAGAGTAGGTTGTAAGGCTTTCCCTTTCTTCTTTTTTTTTTTTTTAGTGAAATCATGACTTACAAACACAGGAGGACCATCCTGAAATTATGACTTGCACTGTTTGTTTTATTTGCTTTTGTCAAATTATGTTTTTTACAAATAACGAGGTTTTCATTATTATTACTTAACAGAATATAAACATCTAACTTGATGGTGTTAGATGTTTCAGCAAATTGCCAGCTGTTGTTTCTTGTCATACTGCTGATAATTCCATAGGAAATGAATTGCAATTTTTTTCCCAGTATGTCTTCTGCACCAACATTGCACAAAGTCTTCCCTAAGTACAACTATAGACATTCTATTTCCCTATTGATCTGTGGATAAGAAATATCTTCCTGGCTTTGTAGTTTCCTTCCTTTGAGAAATTAGTCTGAACTTATAGGTGCAAATGAAGATTCTTTGTCAAGGACTGGCCTCAAATATCTTTACTTGGAAAGTTTATAGGTACCTATTTGCAAGGTAATGTGCTGAAAAATAAAAGCTGGTTCTTTTCCTGAAAAAAAAAAAAAAATCCAAACTGCTTAAAGCTAATAATTCCACTGATTTAGTCTTAAAACAAGGCTGGATAGGGTGCTGAATAATGTTGTCCAGCAGATGGTTCCCTGTCTATTGCAGAGGCCTTCAAAGGAGATGATCTTTAAGGTCCCCTACAACCCAAATCATTCTACAGTTCTATGATTCTCAGATACTTCAAAAGATTCTATGCTTTACCTAGCAGTATTGACAAGTACCAGAAAATGCTCATGGGAAATATAAAGTAATTGTAAATTTGTAATAAGGGTTTTTAAGTGACCTATTTCAATTCAGAATAGAGGTCTTGGTCATTATTGTGGATATTTATTTGCAAAAATCAACTCAATAATCAGCAGTGGTTGAAAAGTCAAATAGAATATTAGGTATTATGCAGAAGGGCTTAGAGAACAGGCATCTTTTTAAAAGGCAAGGGAAGTAATTTTCTGGAAGAAAATATCAAATGTAGAAATGAAAATTGGAAAATGTAAAAGGAAAACATATAAGTAGGTTCAAAAAAGGTGCATAAATTAATAGAATTAACTGTGAGTTTCTATTGATGCCTACTAAATGCTACAGTCCCAATGAAACCCCTATATAAGGAAATCTTAAACTTGGCTTGATTGAAAGAATAGAGAACCTAGCGAAGTGGCAGGTGGATTACTTTTAGTCTGGGCTTTTTCTAACACAATTTCCCTGAAAATGTCCCTCAAAATGTCATCAGAGTGGTTTACTGGGCTAGGTATAGAATTCAGCATCATGGCTAGGCTTCGCGAACGAAGATTAGAGAAGGACTCTACCCACGCTTGCTACAAGCACGTTGGTGGCTAAGAAGGCCAATGCGAGATAGACAAGTCCAGTTGCAAAGGGCACAGTGGAAAGTCTCCTTTGGTGGTACTGGCAAGACTCAGTTCTTTCTGCATTGTCTTTTCTCCTCNCATCCTGGAGACGTGCCCTGCCCAACGCAGCTGTGTTCTCAGCAGCATGGCCTCAATACTCGTGACTGCTGCCTGTTCAAGAACAGACACATTGTCCACTTTGTCAGTCCAGTGGATATTGAGGATTGAGCAGAGGCAATGCTGATGGCAGTGTTCTAAGAGTCTCAAGTGGTGGCGGTAGATGACCCATGATTAATATGAATTAATATGTATGGTCATCTCTTGCTGTGTCAAACAAGGTAAGAAGCTGTTGTGCTCTCAATTTCGTTTTTTAATTGTAGAACTAAAACTGGATATATTTATTTATTTTGAATAGAGACTCAAATACTTACTTGTTCTGAAGACTTTCTTGTGTAGATTGCCTACTATTTGTGGGTGAACAGAACACCCTAATAAAATTGAAGTCATTGCTACTAAAAAAATAATATCTAAAAGTCTTGTTCACACAGTTCAAATCAGTAAACTAAAAGGATTTGGCTTCTGTACCTTGGGATTACATTTCAAAATACATTATGAAGAATTGAGAAGCTTCTTTAATGTATTTCTTGTTAGTATGAAATGTAGAAACATCTTTATCTCGTACTGTTTCCTGCATGAGGTGATCTGCATAATAATATACACTTAAAGTAACAGTCATGCCTCCAAAATTGTGTAGAGTTAAGTTTAGTATTGTCCTAATGATGAAGTTGCTTAGAAACAGCTTGAAATGCTGTTATTTCCCAATGCTGGGTATATCCCAACAACAAGGATAAAGTGGTTTTCCCTTTTAAACTATAGCTGGACTGCTTTAAAGCAGCTCTGGTCCCTTATCATAAAAAGACTGTAATAATATAATATCTTTGAAAACAGCACTTGAAAAAAATCCAGTTTTGATATATAGAAGCTTCTGGCTTTATATATAGTTTAACCCCATCCAGCAAACAAGTACCACACAGCCACTTGCTCACTCCCTCACCAGTGGGATGAGAAACAGAATTGGAACCGTAAAACTTAGAAATCTTATGGTTTGAGATAAAGACATTTAAATAGGGAAAGCAAAAGCTGCACACAGAAGCAAAGTAAAGAATTAATTCACTGCTTCCCATGGCCAGGCAGGTATTCAGCCATCTTCAGGAGAGCAGGGCCACATTACATGTCATGGTTACTTGGGAATACAAATGCCATCACTACAGATGTCCCCCTTTCTCCTTCTTCCCTACAGGTTTATATATTGAGCATGATGTCTTGTGGTCTGGAATATCCCTTGGGTCAGTTGGGGTCCCCTATTCCAGCTGTGTCTTCTCACAACCTCCCACACATCCCAACTTCCTTGCCAGCATGGCAGTACAAAAAGCAGAAAAGGCTTTGGTTCTGTGTCTGCTCAACAATAACAAAAACATTTCTATTATCACCCCTGTGTTCATCAAAAATCTGAACCTCGGCCCCATACCAGCCACTGTAAAGAAGATTAACTCTACTCCAGCCAAAAACAGCACAGTGGCTTTCAGCAATACTTGTTTAAATAGAGCAAGGAATAATTGCTTTATTATAGAAGATTATTTTCTTTTATTTTGTTTTGTGTTATTTATAAATTTATCTTCTTTCCTAACTGCCACCTTATCTGTCTTTGTTTCATTTTTGTCTTTACTGTTGAAACAAAAAAGCAATAATTGATTTAAAGTCTCTAATGGAGACAGTGTACTGGTATTTTTGCCCTCTGTGTCCTCTCCGTGTCTGTTCATTGTCTACAGAGAGGTAAAAGAGTAGTAACTTTTCACTAGCTTAAAGTAAGCTTCTTCAGCAGCGTCTGTGATGATCTGCAGAATGCACTGATAAGGAAAGAATTGGTTGAATGTGCTCACTCATTTCTATTGCTAATTATGTTTCAGCAAAAGATTAGTATTTTATAAGTTTGCTTCTAGTTAATGTTCACTGTTTATTATGTTCAGAACGATCAGAGAAAAAAATGAGAGGTATGTGTGACATATGCATGGACAAATTTCTAGGACCTAGTTTTAACTTTCAGTAATGGTTGTTTTACTATTTTGTATTTTTTAATCTTGAACTGGAGATATCTTCTTCTGTATTTTGTAAAAATATTTTGTTTGTCAGTGGATTTACCAATTCTTCAATTTTATAAGCTATCTTCAATTGTTTATCTCTTTTCTTTTCCTTTTTTTGTTCAAAACTAAAGATATGTAGAGTTAAAGCAAAAGAAGCAATACCAGCTATTTGAAATTAATCAGGCTAGCATACTTTTCCTACATGAGAGCTGTAATAGCTGGATGGTTGGAATGATGCTATAATTCAGGAATTTTCATATGACAAATTACTTAATTGCCCCAAAACTGTTTTTTATAAGCAAGGTTGTGTAAGAAGGGTAAAATCCTCCATTTTCTCCAAAGCAGAAAGGAAGACTCAGTCCTCTAGTTAACCAAACTGGGTAAACTCATTCCTTGAAAGTGTACTAAAGATGTCTTCAAATTCTTTGATAATAGTGTAAATACCTCTTTACGGTTACATAGCTGTGAAGTAATGGATTCTGAAGTGGAAGGCTGTATCGGATCATAGATTCTGAAGTTTACTAGAGAATTATCAGATTTTCTCTGATATCAGACTTGCTCAGTGACTAATATCTGATAACCTGCTCAGTGTTCAACTACAGTGACTTTGATTTTGCAAACTTGGCAATGTCTAAGCCTGAAAAATACCAAAATAAATGCTGCAAACACAGAGAGGCCAAATCTGTATTTTAGTGTGTGTGTCTCAGTAATCATACGAGTTGGTAGATAATTGTGATTTTTAGAATGGAAAAACAGGAGGTAAATATTTGTGGGTAAAGCTCTATACTCAGGATTGCAACTGGACTATCATTAAAAAAATGCATTTCCCTTCTGGAAAACAAGTGACTTAGAAGGATCTCTGTCCACTGCTTTACTGCGATCATGTCACACAACCAAGCTCCACTACTAGAGTTTCCCAACATTTTGTAATGTGCTTGTAGTATTGTGAGTCTATTTTAGCACACTTACTGGAAAAAATTTACTAATGAATAGCTTTATTTCCCAAAGTTGGAAGAGATTAGTGAAAGGACTTCATCCTGGGACTTCCGGCAGTATAGTTACCTTGTTCAAGATCTGAAAGAAAAATGTTGACATGAATATTTTGTCAGCTTCCTTTTGTATGACACTGTCATAAATGTGGATTTACAGCAGTTAGTAAAGTATCTATTTCAAAGCTTTCACTTATCCTGAAAGATCTGACATTTGTAATGCCACATAACCCTTTTCTTTACGAAAAGAAGTATAAGATTTTTTTTCCATGTTAGGAACTCTACTTTTTTGCATATGTCCATCTTGGTTTCCTTCCCATGCAGAGGGAAGTATATCTGAGTACACTTAGGTAAACTCCAGATAACAGTAAACAAACTGAATTTTTAATAACAGTTACCAAACAATTAGGGCTAGTTAGGGTGAGCCTTTGTTCCTTGATTTTTCAACTGCCATTAAGAGGCTAAATCTTGTACTGACATTTTTGGGACATTCTGACAAGTATGTCAGCAGCTGCGTGACACATGTTTGTAGCCTAATTATGAATTCTGTAGTTTTGAGATTATTACTGAATGAGGTCCTCCTATGCAACTGACAATACACCATGAAACTGAAGTTAGTATAGTTCTGCCATACTGAAGTCCACAAAACCCAAGTCTATATACCTACAGCTTTTTCATTATATGTGCAGCAGAGGATGCAGTACTCTTGGCATAATCTCCTATATGAACAGATCTGAAATTCAAAACTATGACTTTGAATAACTTGCTTTAGTTATTTTTTTTCCCTTGGTTTTGGCATGATGTTTTTTTTCTTGCTGAACATCTCCCTAACTGCAGACATTCTTTGAAAACACTTGTGCTGCTCTGGGAACCTGAAAGTCCTGTAGAAATTTCCTGGGAAATTACTGCCTCAGAGACAGACATATTTGTGTAGCATTATTTTTGTCATCAGTTTCATGTTGGTGCTTTACAAAACTCTGCTGTATTGTACAGCAAAAATTCCAATGGTTTGTTTGAGGAGATGTTTCCTATGAAGTCAGTTTCGCTGGATTATTCTTACATCTTTATAATAATATGATTTATTTCTGTGTGTGAGGTTGGTAGGCCCATTGCCCTACTGGAATTTGTTCTCTTAAAAGAGATGTTTTTCCAGTCCTCACAAACTTCCCAGGGTTCATCACTGTTAGAAGAGCTGAGGGACTTTTGCCAAATTTTTTAGACTTTTTATGTGGAAATGTTTGGGTTTTTTGCTAAATTTAAACATTTTTTTTCCCTTAAAAAAGTCTCCATAATAGTGACCTGCAAAGTATTTTCTTTTCATTTGCTTTCAGTAAATAACTTTCATCCTTCTTGATACATAACAGACATAAACTTGGGTATTTTTTGCACTATTAACAATTCCACCATTTCTATCTGATTAACTATATTATCATTAATACCTAATAATTTTCTAATGTACATTAGTACTTGATTTGTGCTGAGATACATAACCACATTTTAAGTGGTGTAATTACTTTATAACTCTTGAAGAAAGATATAGCAAAAAAAAATATTATTCTGAACACGTGTAGAGGCTTTTTTCCCACTAAAGTATTTACATCATAGGAAGAAAAAAGGAAAGAATTGTCTGACTGAATAGAAGTTAATTTTGTATAACTGTGGTTTTGAGAGTATGAATCATCATTGTTTTTTCTTTTTCCATAGTGCAAATAATGAACAGCAGTAAATCTAGTCACAGTGAAATGCATCATTGAAATGGTCTATGAATAATATAGTCTCATTTATGTTTTAATAAAAATAAAAATTCAAGAATCCAAGAGCAAGAGCATTTACTGGTTTAATAGTTTCCTTGAGTTATATTTTCAAAGTATTAAAATGATTATTGATAAAGAAATTAAGAGAATGAAGGAAAAAGTACAAAATTACATGAAAGAATGGTAATCTATTTAGTCTGGATCTAAAATAGCTATGCTAATAAACAGTGTTAGTGGATCTCAAGCACACTCCTAGCTAGAAGGGAATTGTATCAGTTCTTCAGGTAAAGAAGCTCAGGCATGGTGAAAGAATTGCCAGGGTAACAAATAACATTCAGAGTAAAACAGAGAAGGAAGTCCAGATACTAATACTGTATCCTCAAACTATTTGGGTGCAAAAGAGATTTTTTTTTTTGTACAGAAGTAGTTCGAATTATTAGAGATTATTGTTTTTCTGACTTGAGCCACTCTAGAGTCACAGAACTGAGTCGAGTAGTTGTTCTGTAGGTGGGCTAGAAACAACCCCCTCATTCATTAGGACAAATGGTTTGCCTCGTGTCAAACCTCCAAAATGAGTTTTCCTTGTAACCTCTGGCTCTTTGGTACTCATCCTGCCTCTGGGCTGCAAATAAACAAATTGAGGTGATTATTTTTACTTATTTTTCAGATACCTTATGGTTTAATTGTACTATTGCGAGGACATGATGCGTACCATGACAATGTAATGCAAAAAACCACAGAGGTTAAGGTGCTGTACCTTTTACTTTCCCTGATCAGTGTTCTTTTAAAGAGCACTGTGATGGCGTGTCAAAGTTGTTAGCATTGGGCTTTTTTTAAGCACTTTGAAGTTTGCTTATTTGTTTTTGGAAGAGAAAGGATAAACATTAGGATACCAGTAATAATTTGATCCTTGTCATAAGATTGAGCTGCAATTGAAAAGAAAGGGAAGTGTGCCAGGGTGGACTGGTTGAAGAATGGATGATTCAAGAACTGACACTTCACAAGTACTTTGTTAGAGATGTACACTGTGATACTTCTTAAAAATGTTTTTCAAAGAAACACTAAGAAAGGTGAGAAACAGATAATCTTGTTAAGTCTCTCAAGAGGTATCCAGAGAAATGACAACAAAAACCACTCTGCATTTCAGTGTCAGGGCTCTTTAAGTTTTGACTTTACTCAGGCTATTCTTATTTTCTAGAAAGCTTGTGATATCTAGCTGACTTTTTTTCCTTGGATTACAATCCCTTATTGTTGCACAAAAATTTATGCCTCCTAATGAGCAGCTACTGATAAGAACTAAGAAACATGGCTGCTAATTAGAAGGGTAGCAAATGATCTCTTGAGCATTAAGTTTACCAATCAGTAAAAAAAATGGAATAAGGAAATAGACACTTTAAATGTCCCAGTCCAGAGTCTGCTCTAGACAAAAAGAGTTGAAGTAAGTTAATTGGTATCTGAAAGGTTGTCATGTACTAGCATTCAGTTAATTGGTTACAGGGCAGGGATTAACAGAGGGTCTTCCAGACCTTTAAGGTAAAAAAAGAAAGCCTAATATGTTCCATTTAACTGATTTCATGAACAGGCACTTTACAGGAACTTTCTTTTTCTTATGTACATTCTCAAAGGTAAGAAATGTCAGGAGTAGGACTATTTCTAGGAGTCACTTTCTCTTTATTAACAATTATGATCTTGAGTCATTTTATGTAGCAACTCACACACCTACCATTCCAAAGCTTGGTTGTCATTCTTGGTGGTTTTGTGGTAATGACAGCAATGGCTTTTGCCCCAAAATTTCGTAATCTAATACTGGTATAAATTGCTTACAATTCTTGAAGTAAACATAATGCTTCTTAAAACCATGGTCAAAAATAAAGCAAAACTAAAAAACATGTTTTTATTTTGTTTTGACGAGGTGGATAATATCAGTATGTGAACATTTCCTGGTTTAGATACTGTGTATTTGTACCTGAGTAGGTGGCCAGTTTTTCCACAAATGAATTAAATTTTCATGGTCACTGAAATAAACATTAGGAGTCTATTGCTTGATTTCTTCAAAGCCTGGCTTTAATATTTTTGTTGGAATTCTTCCATTTCTTTGTGTTTTTTTTCAGGTCATAATCCCCTATCTCTCTAATTTTTGAATAGGAGTTGAAGAAGAAGCTGTCCAGTGATTTCTTTTCTACTCAGTTCAGCTATCTCATTCTGATTGTCTGTGGCTGCAAGTCAAAGATTTTTATAATTTTCAGAGTTTTCCAAAAAAACCCAAATGGTGAAATGGATCAAATAACCTCATGTGATAGATTATTTTTAGCTTTGATAACAGTGTTTTTCATTTCTTGTAGAGCTATAGTTAATTTCATTACTGTTTTTAATTTATTCAGCTGTCTTAACTATCCAATATGGACACACTAAAAATACAGGCATGACGTTAAACTTCTCGCTGGATTACAATAGCACATTAATTCTTGTTGTATTTTCACAGTAATTGATTTTACTGCTGGTTTGCTTCAGAATATACGCATTAATGCATACCATTTTGTAATATTTGATTTCTTTATGTTACATCTGGATTAAGAAAAATAGCTAAATTATTAATTTAGATTCAATGATTAAAAATTGAACTGCTCAAGGTCCAAGTATAAATGGAGCTTATTAATGTTACTGTAGTGGGTTGACCTTGGTTGGATGCCAGGTGTCCACCAAAGCCACTCTATACTCCCCTTATCAACTGGGCAGAAGTAAGATGATGGGCTTATGGGTTAAGATAAGGCCAGGAAGAGATCACTCACCACTTTCCATAACAGGGAAAACAGACTTGACTTGAGGAACTGTAATATATTATCAATCAAATCAGAACAGATTAATGAGGAAAACAAAATTAAATCTTAAAACATCTTTTACCCACCCCTCTCTTCTTTCCAGACTCAACTTCACTCCAAAATTTTCTATCTCCTCCTCACCAAGTGGAGTAGGAGGATGGGAACAGGGGCTGAGGGCAGTTCATCACATGTTTCTGCTGCTCTTTCCTGAGCTTGGGGAGGACTCCTCTCACTCTTCTGCTCCAGCATGTGTTCCCTCCCAGAGCAGAAGGTTCTCCACAACGGCCTCCACCCTGAGTCCTTCCCACAGGAGACAATTCTTCATTAACTGGTCCGGAGTGGGTCCCTTCCACAAGATGCAGTCCTTCAGGAACAGGCAGCCCCAGTATGGATGCACCATGATGTCACAAGTCCTGACAGCTAACCTGCTGCAATATGGAATTCTCTTTTCATGGGGCCACAAATTCTGCCAGGAGCTTGCTCCAGTAGGAGTTAAAGCCTCCCTTCAGGCACCCACCTGCTCAGGTGTGAGGTGCTCCATGCGCTGCAGCTGGATATTTGCTCCACTATGGTCTTCAGTGGTCTGCAGGGGGCATCCCTGCAGGTCTACACCATGGTCTGCATGGTTCACCATGCACGGGAATCTCTCCTCTGGCTGATGAAGGACCTCCTCCTCTTTCCTCACTGATTGTGGTGACTGCACAGCTATTGCTCTCACATATTCTCATTCCTCTCTCTGTCTGATTGCACAGACTTTTTTCCTCCCTTTCTGAAATGTGTTATCTCAGAGGTGCTACCCACTGCTGATGGGCTTGGCAGTGGGTCCATCTTGCAGCTGTCTGACATTGGCTCTGTGAGACATGGGAACAACTTCTGTCTTCTTCTTACAGAAACCACCCCTTTAGCTTCCCCACTATCAGAAACTGGCTATGCAAACTCAGTAGGATTACTCATCATAGAAGGTGTTTCATAAATGGCTCTCCCTGGGCACACAGAATAACTACATTGCTGTGCAAGTGCCTATCAGTCCTCAGGGGACAGGTCAAAACAGTGGCAATGTCTGCAGTGTAACAGGAGGTGTGCTTGTAAATTGTGAGTATAGTCTAACTTGCTTTGTTTTGTATACTATGTATACCATAATGTACATGTGAACTCTAGTTTGGCAAAGGTGAGTACTCAGTGCAGCAGTCTCAAGTATTGTATTAGGACTATGAAGCTATGGAGACTTGGCAGAGATGTAATAAGATACAGCTATGCACACAGTCTTTCTAATTCTTCATTTAGATGTGGAAAATCTTTAGACTTGGTCAGAACTTGGGTTTCTTCACAAGAAAGTATTCAAGGTAAAAGGTGCAGATACTGGTATCTATGCTGGGTAATCTATCAAGTAATGGTAAAAGACTTTGTATAGCACATGGAGGAAAAAAGCCAATATTTTCTCATTATTAAAACAGCTTTCTCAGAATATCAGTTCTCTGAGAAAAGTAATTTTTTGAGAATTTTCTCTCACAATGCTGAGCTGTTTTTTAAAAGTTCCAAAAACTTTCAGAACAAATATTTTCCCCTTTAAAATCATTATCAGTTGGAGTTTTCTTTACTGAATTGTCTATCATTCTTCCATGACCCAGAGAATGTTACTATAGCTTTAGATGATTAAATTGAAAATAATGTTTCTTAATAATTAAACTTAAGATTTCATCAGGGCTTGACCTTCAGAGGTTCAATTATTCAGTGTTTCTTGGCACAGCAGTGGTTGTTTTAAATACTCATCCCTTACTATTAGCATGAAATTACCGTGAGCAAGAGAGAAAGAAGGGAGTTGGGACACCTGAGAATATTTAAGGTGAATTTTATCTTGGTTTTAGTCTAGGTCTATAGGTGCAAATCTCTGATTACTACCGTTTTTAAATTTTATTATGAGTATTTTGACTCTCAGTTCTTGAAAAAGGTAGATAACTTGTAGGTAAGCATGCATATTGTGGCAAAGAAGTTTGTCTAAAGCAGAGCACTTTTTTTCCCTCTAGAGGGAATTAAATAAATATTTTAGATATCAGTGTGCTAACCTCATGATAAAAATGTTTTTTCTTTGCTTTTAAAACCCCAAATTATTTAAACCCTTGAAACATTCTACTGTATTTTGTGATTATTTTTCATTTTCTCAATAATTACAGTAAAGTACAAATAATATTTATAAGAAACTAGGCTATGGAAAGGAATTAAAGAGTTATCAAATTAGCTTTATAAGTATTTTCTTATATGGTGCCTATTTTTTTGCCTTCATCGTAGGTTTCAGAAGAAGCTCTGCACCACAACACTGAGGATGAGGACTCTCCCCAAGGAATGGAGCCCTATGTTGTGCGGAGATTATTGTCCTGTAACATCCAGCTTCCCCCCCTAGCTTTCAGGCAGTTAGAACAGGCATATTGGGATAAAAAGAATGACACTGAGACTATCCTAAGACCCACGACTCTTCCACTGAGGATACCTCCACTGATTGCTGTTACAGCTGCAGAGTCCAGCAGGTAAGATACAGTAACTTGTTCTTGATTCAACATTTCCAACGGCAGGTGCAGGACATCAGATGCTGCTTCTAGGACTGAAGTGTATTCCTTTTTAAAATCCCCTAAATGAAAAAGAAGAATAAAATATACATAAATTTGTGCCTGACTTGTAAACTTCTTGGTCATGTCTAGTAAAACAAACCCTAGAAAATACTTTCTCTGAACATTATTACTATTTTATGTTCTGAAAGAAAGCTTCTGGAGGCATGATTAACCTGATGATGATGATGAATATAGGAGCTTCTTTAGACACAGATTTTTCTTTTTAAATGATGCAGTTTCAAAACTAGTTTCAAGGAATCTTGAGAGGATTTAGCCTGCTCTTGTAAATCTCCATTATTAGTAATGTAAATGGTTTGAACTTGTGGTTATAATGGCTTCCATTATAGTTTCTTCATATTACATCTGTGATATTATACATCCATCATTCATATTACATTCTTTTATCATACATGTTTTCTAGAGTAAAATTTACTGTTCTTAAAATTTCTGATAAGATCCCAATTTTTGTTCCTATTTTCCAAAATGTGAACTGTTCAGTATGAAATTGTTGCTTTCAATGGTGAAGGCAGTGCAGCATTTTGGTAACCTGATAATATATAAAGAAAAGGTAATATGAACACAGTGAGAGCAGAAATGCAGTACTTAAGAATTTTTGAACATAAGTTCAGAGAGAATACTGTATTCTGAATTATATAGTTATGAAAATAATGCAGGACTTGTAGTACATGAGGAAATCCATAGGTATTCATTAGGGTTCATAATCAAAAAGGTAGCTAATATTAACGTTAAATCTAATATCACTTCCCATATCTTATTTCCATTTGGATATCTTTATTTTTGGAATAAAGGAGACTAGTTCCTGAAAGATGCTCTTAGAAACACTGACTACATCCATAAAAGCATGTAAACATTTAGATTGTTTATAAATGAATGTATTATTTAGAGAGGTAAATATAATGAAATTTCGTAAAGTTTTTGATGATAGATTGGAATCTTGATTTCTTTGTTTTGTATCCATGGGTCTGGAGAGAAAAGTGCTTTGAGATATGGAAGGAAAATAAACATAGGCGCAATGCTTCTAGTAACACTGACTGGGAAGAAAAAAAAAGTATGCTCCTGATGTGATAGAAGCTCAGAAAACTCAGAAAGCAGAATGAGAAACATTGACTGATGATAACAGATAAGTGATTATAAACTTCTGGAGACTGCATTATTTTCTAGGCTGGATTCAAATACACTAGAGAAAGACGGTTTGAAGGTTATTCAAATAAATAACAAATCTAAAACATGCTGGTTACTCTGGGTGGCTATCCGCTATACTCAGAGACTGGTTGCTTCTGTGAAAGCCTTCTCTGTTGGTAAGAATCTCTCCTCAGCATTGAAGATAACTTTGTATCCTGTCTATGCCATTTACTCGTGTGGTTGGTAGGAATGTTTTTTGAAATTGGACAAAACAAGTTTTATTCCGAGAACAACAGGGAAACAGCAGACCTACAGATTGTTGAATGGAGCTGCCAGGCTGTTTAGTCTCACAGACCAAAACTGAACACAACAGCAGAAGCAATCATAATTTTGATATTTCTTTGTAATATAAAATCTTTAGCTTTATGATTGTTTCTTAGCTAGAGTGCAATGACAGTGTTACAGGAATATTATTGTTCAGGAAATTAAATTTCTCTGGATATTTAGTGCCATTTTTCGTTTGTTAGCTCTCTCTCAAGCAGCTATGCATTTCCCAAATACATGTTTATAATGCCAGTCAAACAGCTGAAGAAAGCTATCCTTTCATCTGGCTTCTTGTCTGCATGGAAGTACACAAACTTAGCAGTCCTACTATGTCTGTGGAAATGCAGCTTACCTTCCTTGCCTTTGAAATGTGAAGTTGAAAAAAGGAAATCAAAATGTAGGTGTGAAGATTCTCTGTCTTTAGTGGGTAAATAAAGGTAGAAAGCATTAGGGTCATAGAAACTCTTCCTAAAGCAGAAGAATTTCACTGCTGAAAACAAATTGCAAATGTTTGTTTTTGGGGGAATATCCTAAATGATTCCAAATATAACATTGTAAAGCATCTTATGCTGTGATTTAAATGACTGAAATGTACAAAGTTAAAAACTACGACAGTTGCATATTGCATGCATGTGTCCTAACACACTTTTTCATTCTCCTGTTCTCTCCTTTTTTCTCTCTATTTATATCTTTTTGATGTCACAGGATTGTTTCTGGTTGTATGTTAGCTTTGTGGAGGAATTCAAAGAAGGTTTATATTTAAAACAAAACAAAACCCAAACACCAGAGTAGACGAAAAACTAGAATGCATATTTTCAGTAATGGTTTCTTTTTAATCTTTCACCCTTTATAAACTCTTACTCTTCTGATTAAGGGGACATTACATTGTCTTGCCATTCCTTTCGCTCTTCTAATTTCTTTGCATGCATACAGGGAGTCAGATTCTGATTTTTTTTTCATCCAAGCTAAACTGAGATCATAATAAAGATCATTGTTAAGATAAAGAACTTATGTCTCCTACTGAAGTTTCGCGTGCAAAAATGCTAAGCTACTATAAACATAAGTGCTTGCAGATTGGTAGGCTGAGCCTGCAGCTGGTAACATCCATTAAAATTATGAAATGTAACAATTGCCAGACCTTGTATGGGAAAGATTAGAAACAGGCAGACAATTGCTTTTGATATTTTAATTCTTCCTTTATTTTTGCTGTTATTTAATAAGGAATATATATATCCTGTATACATAGAATATTAAATGTGGTATTTTATTGTAAGCTCGGATAGCCTGGCTATTTGGGGTGTGCACGTGAACACATGCTTTGGCCAGTTTCCCTCAAATAACTGTAACTAAATTTACCATGAGTTTTGATGTAGGTAAAGCTATGATGGCATTTAAGGTGGGATGCACAAATAAGAAAGGATTGACAGCACAATGCTTTTCTCCAAAGCAGCTGGTATTAAAATTGTGGGGGATTGTTATGAATCGAAACTTATTTGTTTCAGAAGATTTAAGGTATTTATCTTACCTCCTTTACAATAGCTATTTCAAAGAATTGACTTAAGATAGTCAATGAAAACTATGAGTAATGATGGTATTGATTTGTCCAAAGCTCTGTGAAATATGACGAAAGCCTCTTCAGTTACCTTTGTTCTGGAAACTCTTTCTGCATTGCCTAACTCAGAAGAAGAGATGGTTAGGAGAAGATGGGACAGGAAATGACACTTGTTGAACACTGTGAAGTGTGATGGCTCGTATACCTATCTAATTCTTAGTGGTATAGCAGGGTATCAGGAACTGACATATTTTCAGTTTTCCTTTTAAAGAATGGCTTTTTCAGTGAAAAAAGACTATCTCAGTTGTTGCTGTGATACTTGTGTCCTCTTAACACATGTGACTGAATATAATATGATGGAAAATGTCATGTTCGTTGCATCTAAACTCCAGAAATATAAGAGTATATCAAATACTTGAAGATTTCATTAGAAGGGTGTAATTTGAAAGGAAAAAGTTATGCTTAGAAAGACTTTCAGAACAAAATATAATGTGATGTTTCATTCAGTTATCTGTAATTTGGTATATATAATGTCTCTTCTTCCTATTTATCCTAATCTTTGCTCAAATATCATTTGGGAGAGATTATTATAATTGTACAACATAAAATCTATTTTAAATTGCTTTTGTATTGCTTATGTACAACTGAGAGTGTGTATATTACTGTGTTTATGAAACTCTAGGGAGCTACAAGAACAATTTACATGGCAGCTTATTTCTGAAGTATTTTTTTATAATGTTTCTTCTGTGGTAATTTATGTTTTTTTTCTAAATTTAAATTACATGGATTAGTTAGTCACTATGCTGCTTAAAACTTTTGTGTTTTATTATCCACTAAAGAATCAATCAGATAAAAACTTCATTTAAAATTATCCCCAGGCACTTAAACTTTTTAATATCTGTTTTTGAAAGAAAATATTAGCAAATTGTTATTAGCATCGTCACTGTAATTTTGATACTATGGCACTATAGGCTGAGAATCTAGTTTCAAACTAGATGTGTCTTAATGCCTACCACTTGCATGCTCATTGTCTTTTCCCCTTTCAAAGTAATACCTCAAAGACTAGATTTTGTCTTCTGTAACCAGGGCAAGAAAATCTTTTTTATATGTTAGACTATTGAAATGTGTAAAACTTGAGCCCTAATTTTGCAGTTATTCACCTACTATACCAACAAAGTATTTTTAAAACAATGGTTAGGATTCTAAATTTGGATTATTTTCTTAAGGAAATGAGTGTTAGAGAGAGGTCATGAAAGCAAGATTTGACCTTAGCCTTAGCAATAAAAATAAAAGCTAGGAAAAGCTGCTCTTCAGGTTTATTTATTTGCAACTCAGTAGGTTAGTGTATGTAGTGAAAATGGTTTACGTAGTTCTGAAAGAGAGAGAAAGAAAAAAACCAGAAAATTTTCTATTTCATTTATTTTTAAATTCAAAATTACAATGTTGGGCCTCAAAGCTGTAACTCTTCTCAGGAAGCTTCTCATAGGTCTAGGCTCTTTTCAACAGCAGCTGTGTTTCCTGTCTCACCTGCCACTTAAGAATAATGAAAAACCGCACAATATTCTTAGTACTTTTATTGCACATTTTTGTAATTTTAGAAGTATTATGAACATGAGAAAATCCTCACAATACCTTTGGGGGATCAGTTAGTGAAAAAGCAGTGCTATTTTCATTTTATGCATAGGAACACCTTCACATAAAGGGGTGATTCAACTGGCCAAGGCTACAGAACAAATTTGTAATCAAACTATGAAGAGAATTCAAGAGGTTTTGACTCTTGGTTTTGTGTCTACCTTATGCTACCTATTAGAAAGCTCAGGATAGATCTTGAGAAAAAAGTATGCCTCAAGTTTATCTCAACCTTTAAAACTAAACATAATGTGTCAATGATAATTTTACTGATCAGGTCTTGGAAGGTTTTAAATTGTTAGTAGTAGGAATTAAGCATGATGCATGTTATGCATCCAAACTCACACTGAACCTGTGTTTCTGTCTTAACCACTCAGTCACATCTATCTGACTGCAGTATCTGTCACAAAGCAAACCATATTTAACTACTGTGGAAAGCAAAATTGAGTCAACATTTAAGCACACATTTGGCAGTGGGAAAAATTAGTGAGGATTTGTGAGGTTAAGTGGATGCTAGAAGCCTTAATGTTTTGTGGCAGCCAAGTTGGCTTTTAAGAGAGTCTTCTGTTCTGGTGACCAGTGTCAACAATTTCTATGTTGCTATAAGTAATCCAGAATAATTTTGGAGAACAATATAAAAATAATTCTGTTGGTCAAGACTTGCATTGACTAGGTGCTGTAGAGAGGTAAGGAAGCTGTGAAAGTGGCAGGCCCTATACCAGAACACTTGTATGACAGCATTTCTTAGTACCTGTGGATAACTTGAGATGTCGCACTGAGCTCCAACCCCTCATCTTCCAAAGAAAAGGATAATTTTAACTTCTGTCTAGCTCTAGCATGAAGTGAATGATTTAGATCTGATGAACAGGTAGAGGACCTGGAGGATAGGAACAGCAGGTACTGTGTCCACTCCAGCATTAGCTATTCTGAAATCCTTTTGAAAAATTGGAATTTTGATCAAATGCTACTGTTTTATTCAATGGTAGTAAAATTTCCAATTTTTCAATTTGACTTAATCATTTACATAACATAGGCTGGAAAGAGATGTTACTGTGAACTGTGGATGAATAGCATGTATGTGCATCTGTTTTCTAATTTAAGAAAAAATAGACAACTGCTGTTTAAGATAGCCATTTTGAAACAGTTACTTTCAGTCAATAGATAATATCTGAAAAAATCTAAAACATGATATACCCCTCTTTGACTGCAGGGTTATATAATTACCAGATAAACTTTGAGATGAATTTATCAAAAGCTAACTAAAAGCAGGTAATAGTCTCAGCTGTATGTTTTTGTTTGATTGGTTGGTTTTTGTTTTTTTTCTTTGTTGGTTGGGGTTTTTTCTCCTTTCATGCCATTCCTTCAGCTTGCCAAGGTGCTGTGTATGGTAGCCCTCGAAAAAACATCAACTGCTCCCACCATTTTGATGTCATCTACAAATTCGCTACGGGAATATTACATCTTACTATCCAGTTGTTGGTGTTAATCAGTCTTGGCTCCAGTATTAACTTCTAGGGAACTCTGTTCTTACCTAGCTGCTGCTCACATTTGAAACCACTTGCCCACTACCTGTTGTTCCTGATTATCCAACCAGTTTATTGCTGGCCTTGTAGTCCACTCATCTAGTCCATATCTCTCCAGCTTAACTATAAGGTTTCAGTGAAAGTCTGTCAAAAACCTTGCTGCTACTGCTCTGGTCTTCTACAGAGCCAGGAATTTCTTCGTGAAAGGGAATTAAATTCATTACATATGATTTGTCCTTGATAAATTCATGCTGACTCTTCCCAGTTTCTATTATCTTTAATATGCTTAGAAATTACTTCCGAGAGACCTTGCCCAGTAATCTTCTCAGGATCTAGGATGAGGTTGGAGCAGCTTGCAGTTCCTCAGTTCTCCTTCCTCTACATTTTAAAGACATTCGTGCCCTCAGACCATTTTAGGCCACTGGAAACCTCTTCTGATTATCACAACTTTTCAAAGGCAATAAATAGAACATGGCCACACAATGACCTTGACTAGCTTTACCAGCAGAGTTGGATGCATCCTATGTGGTCCCAGGCATTTAATCTAACTTGATCTTTCCCCACAGTGGATGATACCTTTTACTTCTCCAAACTTCCCTTCTGGACAAAGTGACCTGAGAGGTGTAAGAGCAGACCTTGCCAGTAAAATTAGGTGAAGAAGGGTTTGGATACTTAATGATTTTCCATATCTTTCGTCACTTGGTTGCCTACTCCATCAGCAGCAGGCTCACATTTTCCTTTTTCTTCTTACCTCTAAGGTACCTTTTTGTTTCCCTTCTCCGTTGCCAGATTCATCTCCAGTTGAGCTTTGACTTTACTGATGCTGTTCCTGAAAAGCCTTCAGCTATTCTCCTTGGAAATGTGTTTCTTCTTCCACCTCCTGTACTTCACCATTTTATCTCTATCAGAGGTTCCCCTTTCTGCCAATTTGGTGGCCTACTATTGTTTCTAAGCCCTTAACCACAGTTTGTCCATAATGGCTGACTCAATGACTGATTATGAAGTATTTTTATGATTAAAATATTATTTTAATATTAAATTTTTATTAAATTCCTGTATGCATTCCATTAAAATTGAGGATTTTTTAATGTAACTCCACTCTGTTCTCTGTTTTTGCATTAACACAATTTTCTTTGTGTTACACAGAGTAGGGGAAACTGTTTTCTTGTTCTATAGTTTATTTAATTATAGGTTAAAGAGACTGCTCATTTGCTAAATGATTTTAAATGATTTCTCCTGATAAGTCTTCTTGGCCTGTTGAACAGTCATATACTTTGATAGTTATTGGTTCTAAAGTTTACAGCTTGTCTCAGTTTAATGAGACAGAAGTGTTTTGCTAAGGAGGATGAGTTATAAGGAAGACCAAAACTCCTCCCTCTAAGCAATTGTAAATCCAAAATTAAGACACTCCAATTGAGAAAATGTGGAGAAAAAGAAAATAACAGCCCTTTATTAAAGGATATATGTGTATTGGCAGAACAACAAAAGAACACAAAACAAAACCCCAACCGAACAATAACCCTATACCCAAAAATCCCTTTCAATGAACAGTTCTGTTTGTGCCTTAGGTGCAATTCTAACCACAGTCAGCAGGGGGCGCTGTTGGATCGCTGAAGGTGCAGAACCTGCCGTGCTCACTCTTGGTCA
>VXAY01007421.1:49556-66883 GCA_013399855.1 Oxyruncus cristatus | reverse complement strand
AGGAAAAAAAAAACCTCACGTTGTTTACGGCTGGCCCACGACCTCCATTGTCCTCATTGAAGTGACCAAAAACAGCTGCCAAAGACACAGGAACCGCGGGAAGGAGAACAAAAGTAGTTCTTCCTCTCTCTTCCTAAAAAGTTCCTCTCCAATGAAATCCAAGCAAAATCCACGTAGGCGGGACGGGGTGTGGGGGGCAGGTGGGGGCAGAAAAGAAAACCGTTCTGGCAAACTAGACAGCTAGCCTCAGCACCAAGCCGCTTCCCAGCTCTGCCACACACACTTCACTCCCACGCAGCCACCAAAAACTGAGACCTCTTCCCCCTCCCCAACTATTAACTTGGAATGTTAACCTCTTGGCCACTTCTTTTGTGTGACCACAACTGCCCAAGACAAAACCAAACTGCTCATTCGATCACTGTGAGGCAGGGAAAAAAGGGAAAAAATTCATGTTTAGTTTAGAACAAGTAAAACCGTGACAAGCTACAACGGCTCACTTTGCAAAGGGTTACTCAAAAGTAAAACACTGCTTCTGATTTTTAATTGGTGAAGTAAGAGAAGGCTTGGAATTCATTAAGGTGAGCTTTACTCTCTCTGTACCATAAATGCTGGAGGTATTCTATCTATATTATTTAAAAGATTTATACTTTTCAACTATTGTCTGTTTTTTTGGGTAGTTAATCAGCAAAGTAGTTATTTTGTTAAAATACTTTGGGCAATCAATCAAACTCAAACCCACACACTATTCAAAAATTCTGTGAAATTGAAAATAATTATTCACCAATGATAATGCAGTGTGAAGAGTACTGCGTAACACAGTAACATCTTAATACTTTTTTACTATGCCATATTTACATCAATTTAGAGATGACAAAAGAAATCAGAAAGCTTATCCAGTCAGAGGAATACATAGTGTCTTGTTCATGAGGATTTTTTCATGTTAGAAATTGGTTTTTTAGATTAGCTTTCACTATTGAAGATGTCTTGGCCTCTTTCTGTTTGGCATTTCAATCATCATCACAGCAGCAGCATGTAAATACAAACAAGAAGCTGGACTGTCACAGCACATAAAGCTGAGGGAAAGGTAGGAATCACTTTGAGTGATCCAGCCAGTAGCTGTGTGTTAATCCAACCTTTGGGACAGTTTCATCCTAGCTGTCTTGTCCTGGAAGGATAAGGTGGACTGTTGGAGGAGACCACAGAATAGCCCAAAGGCACCTGATATGGTCATGTGAACAGTGCCTAATCTCTATGAAGTCAAGGCAAACCTGGGAGAGAGAGTCAAATAAGAAACATTTTAATTCTGAGCATTTAAATGACCCAATCTTTCTACAGGTCCATGTGCAGAGTCACTATTGTATCATCTTTATTAAGACTGATTTACAGTTCTTTTTTTTTTTTTATGTGTTCCTTTCTCTAAATTGGCAGCAGTGACAAGGAGTGGCGCAGGCAAAGAAAGGTTCTAGGCTATGTAGTGAATCAAGATGTTGTCAGTGTTCCTTACCTTTCTTACTTTAGTGCAGTCATGTGAGGAGACAAGTATCTGATCATGCAACCTAGCAATTAGTACACACAAATCATAATAAAATTGGATGCTATTTTATAACCTAATTTTATTTATAACTTTAACCATACTGGCTAAAGAAATCCTCTGAGAAAAGAAATGGATGGATTTTTAGGAGGTTACTTGAAAAGGCTCGCCTTGTTAAGTGTCTAAATTATGGTTGTCCTGTTCTTTCTTCTGTCAAGTACCTGCTTATGGACAGTGCACGTTAGAGGATATTGTCTAGAAGGACTCTTGGTCTGGTTAGGTGTAGCTATTCTCTCATAAAATGGATTGTAATAGTTTTGTTTTTCTAGATCATTGTCATCTGTTGATAATATGCATTCCTTCAATTTGGTTCTGCAGAAATTTCATCCATGTTCAGACTATTAGTCTGAACCATAACTTTACTAATTAAGTTATATTTGTACATAAGCACGTGCATAGCAAAGCCTTCATTTGTTTTATGATTTATATCTTTTTAACGTATTTTCAGTAACATTTCACCTTACTAGCAAAGGATGCAGTTAAAGCAGATTCCAAATCTCGCTTTGGAATTTGAAAATCTAAAAGATTTTAAGGTTGATGTTTAAACAGTGTAAAATATAACCTCCAAGTATGCATAGAATCTTTGATGTAGTGGTGATAAGGCATTTCACTTGTAGGATTATATATTGTTTAAATCGAAAGAACATTTTCATAATGCAAAATTTTTACCAAAAAATTATTTAATTAAATGCCTTTTTTTAAAAAAAAAAAATATATATAGAAAAGAAAATTGTATTCTTACATATAGAACTTAATTTTTCTCTTCACTATGTAGCTTTTTTTATTTCAATAATGTAACTTGTTAAATAGAAAGCTTAAATGGAGAAAGTCAGATTTTAATTTATTGAGTTGATGCTTTGATTCCCATTAAAAAAATAAAGTGGAAACTTCATAGAGCAGACAATGAATAATATTTCAGTTTGGAACACAGGGGAATAAATGAGATTTTCTGGAAACAAGAAATTCTTTTCTTCACGTTTGTAATCAAAAGGATACGTTGAAATGATCAAGCATAGAAAATGATTTTCACACACATAATTTACCTTAGGTATACTCTCTGAGGAGAGTTTTTTAAGTACATTCACTATCTATGTACTTTATTTTTCTGTTTGTAGTCTAAGGCTCTAAATTATCTTCTGGTTCCTCTTTCATTTCTGACAAAGACAGGACATTAGGTCTCAGAAAAACAAATGGATCAGCTCCTCTTCAGACTTTAATATACCATAATGTATTTTTCCACAAAGTGGTCTTCTTTAAAAGGCATAAAGTCTATTAAATGGAGATTAAAAGAAAGGACTTCAGAATAATCTTGCAAAAATGTATGGGCAGATAATTTTTTGTTCTTGTTACAGCAAAGAAAATAGAAGGACCAGGTCATGAAAGGCTGTGACTAGTTTTATCTCCTTCCCAGAAGTAAACCAATTTGATGAGATGTTTTCCCTAAGTCTGTTGCTTGAACTTCTGAGTACAGATGATCTACTCCATGTGACAGAGTAAGATCTGGTTGACTGCTATTATTTTCAAAAAAATAAGTCTCTCTGCAATCTTGGGTAATGGCTATATAATGGTCTCGTTCTGTTCTCTCTTGTGACATCCCTTTTCAACCATAATTTTCTTTAATTCAAAGGTAACTCTGTTCTTCTTTCTGGTATAAGTTACAGGGTGATTAAATGCAACAGTTTGCTGATGAGAAAAGTGTGATTAGGTTGCTGCAGAACCTCATAGACCTCACAATAAAAGGCTTCATTAAGACAGTGAATGGCCTTATCAGGTCAAATAAGTCTGACATGTCTGCATGTCCATAATGGAAAATAAATGTATGGTGATAAGATAATTTTTGATAGCTATGTAAGTCCTGAAATTTATTGAACAGCAGAATTGAGACATATCAGTTTAGACAAATCAGTAGTGTGGGTTTTCAGCTGCTTTCATCTCGTTTTACGTACCAGCAATTGGATTTTTTGTGGAAACTTTGTCAGAAAAATTTGAAGGAGTTGTGTCTTAGACTACAAACTTGCTGCAGTATTTCCTTTCTTAGTTTCCTTCTGTTAATCTATTTGGCTCATATCTCTTTCTCCTCCAGATGTTTCTGTGCTTACAGGTGTTTATTTTAATCTCTATCACTGTCTAAAACATCTATTAGTCATACATATTCTGCTTTTCTTGGCCTACCACAATGTAAGATAGTTCTCTTTCACATTGTGTGTCATTTTTGTAATTGTTCCTTATCTTTAACAGAAGACTTGAGTACAATGTGTTTTGAAATTATCACCACTCGACACATGCACAAGTGATAAAGTACGTTGAGTAGACTGCATACAGTAACTCACTTTATTCAGTACCATTGTTTCTAAGACATTTTGTGTCAATGAAATTAATGAATGTTTTGTGCAATTTTGGAAAATGAATTGTTACCTTTTTCATGAGTAATGTAAATTCAAATGTAAATAACACCATTTTATACATAGAGACAACTACAGGAAGATATTCAATAAAAAGTAGCAAAGCTTGATGTCATGCTAGCCATTTTTCTCAGTCAAAGGTTCAATCGGATTTTATAACTGCAGAAGTAAAATGTATGAAAAAATCCTTAGCCTGAAATGTTGCTTTTGAAATGCTTTATTTATTATGTATGCATGAACCATTGCTCTTCTGCACCAAATGTGAATATATAATTGTGCTTTTTGATTCACAGATTAATTAATATAAATTCAGAGAATAACTATGCTTTGTCATGTTTATGTTTGATGCTAAAATTTCTTGATGTAGAGTATATTTGCAAAGCCTGATTCTGCATGAAGAGATGGTGGCAAAATCCTGTTTAATTAAGTGGCGATAAGATGTGACCTACACAGAGGTACTAAAAACTGTATGGGAGATTAATGTAAAGACATCAGTAGCCTGGGGTACTCTCTGGAGATAAATTTAGCCTTAACTGAAAACAGAGAGTAAAACAATCTTAAGATTTTCTCTGTTAAGGAAAAATTACGTGCTAGCTTAAAGTGAGTAGCAATTATCTAAAAATGCAATGTGACTATGATATTTAATGTAGTAAAGGAGGAAATCACACAAAAAAAATAAGAAGGTATAGAAAAAGCCTTTAAAATCCCAACATTAAGATCACAACATAAAACAAGCAAAGTTGGTTTCTCTGGTAGTCTAAAAATCTTTAAGCTCTTCATTAACGTGCTTGTATTTCACTTGATTGTCATTGATTTCCTGGACAAAGCAAAGGCGAGATACAGTTTTTTATAGTATGTTAGAGAAGATTTACACAAAATAAAGTAGAAGTTGCCACCCTGAAAACCATCTTCATTACTACAAATGAATATACTTGAGATTTAGATTTCTACCAACATTAGTTGATACTGAATTTGTATTAGAAGATCTTCTTTGGTTCTCATGACCTACCTCTGAGAATTTCTCTTCTCACCAAATGCCCAAGTGAGTAATGGAATTGCAGCTGTTGCATTTTTTTGGATGTCCATTATATGAATAGAACCTGAACATCCTGAATCTCAGATCAAATGTAAGTGGCATTTCAATTACAGGCTGAGTTGAGGACCCATAATTACTTTGATGCTCTTAGAAAATGTGCTTGTCCTTACACAACACCTGCTGACAGATGTGAAATCTGAAATTTCCAAGAAAGGTGAGGAATTGCTAGGAGTTGCTATATCTAAGAGTTTTCCGTAGATTTGAGGACAGTCACTTCAAAATTGGGTTATTTTGCCTAACTTTGATATACCTTGAATTTTGAAAAAACCACCAACAGAAACCCAACAACAAAAACCTGCTAAAAATAGTAGTGAGAATACTCTACAGAGGACCAAGATGAACAACAGATCTGTGATAAAAAAAAATCCAGAAAAGTAAACACTAACCTTTCCAAGTTATTTCAAGTCTTGAGTGGAAGTAGCCTGAGATAACCAGGATAGTAATGTCAGTGAACATGTATTTCAAAGATAATTGAAATAAAATTGTAGATGTTCCCATTTTCTGAGAGCATTTGGGGTTTCTGCTTTTTTGCTCAAATATATTCTGTTGACAGCTATGTAACTAAGAATGTCACAGAAGAGACATCCAAGCCTAAAAGTTTTCCATTTTAATTTAGACCTTTGAATAGCTACAGTTCAATTGACAATACAACTTTATTTTTCAGTCTCAGAGTTTCAGTATGGTCTGATTAAAAAAATTTTGCAAAGCCTCTGTAGAATGTTTCCAATGAGCCTTGATGATAGTGCAGGACAACGGAAGTAATATTCATGGTAGTCCTCCGATGCAGCAGTAGCAATTGCTACTCTCTTTTGCACCAATTCATGAGATGTTATTAACATTACAATGAGAGGAATTTTTTGTGTATTCTCTTTTGTCTTTGAATCCTATTTAGAAATCCAATTAAAAAATATTTTACTGATCATTCATGTGATTCCAAATGGTAGGACTGGCAGCTTTAACACAGGGAATTCAGTAACTGTTAATGGTTCATTTAATTATAAATTACAATAATTTTAAATAGTACAGATAGCTTAGAAGGTTTATTAGATCAACAGCTTATGCTTCATAAGCATTTTTGAAAGTATTCGGAGAAACCTTCTTACTCTACAAAACAAAGAAAATTAACTTTATAAGCAAAGCTTGATTGTGGTAAGGCTTTTTCCAAGAAGTAAAGTGAAGGCAAACAAAGAAACCTCCTGGAAAAGCTATGCTAGCAGTTTTGCACATTTTGTCAAGACTAATCAAATGTGCATGGAGTATTACTGAAGTAACACAGAGTAATAGGGAACTGTGATGATAATTAATAAATTATGTTGCTGAAATGGCTTAAATTAATGTAATTCCTCTCTTTTATAGTATTTTCTATATGAAATATGAAGACATGTATGATGCTTAATAGCTACATAGTTATTTAAATGCAAACATATCTATTATGTGATGTGCTTAACTAAGAATTAAGAGAGTATGCCAGAGTGTAAAAAGCTCGGAAAAAAGTAGGAATATTGTTGCTACCAGTAGTGTGGTGTAAATTCACTTAGAAGATATAGTTGGATTTTTTGTCTCAAACATTTTAACTAGAATTGCCCAATCCTATCTGTTTTATGACAGCATTTACTGTTGGCAATTATTTCACTAATAAAAGCAGTAAGTGGATTATGATTTCTTACACAGTGCTATGTGTCAGTCAGAGAAATCATGAATATTGAGCTACTGGTGGTGGGTTTTTCTTCAACATTAAATGAATATTAGCTATCCATCGTGAATAATATTGAAACCCTATGATTTCATTTCCTGAGTGATGAGTGACACTAAAGTCCTGATTCCCTGAAGGAGCTGTTTGCTTGTGTGCAAAACTTGAGGACAGAACTTAATGTTCCATATTTTATTTGCAAGAAAATTAACAGGTACCTAATTTATTCTGTAGGTAGATATTGCAGTATTTGTCTCTTCCTACAAGGATGTAGGTTATGTGTACTTTTTGGAAAGTATTCATGACCAGCTTTGTATGTGTATGCAAAGCTGCTGTTTTGTTCATGAACACCCTCATAATACTGAATATATGAACATTTTTTTCTTTGAATTGTTTACTATTAAAAAAAAAAAAATGAGACTACAACCTCCAAACAACCAGTAACAAAAATGAAAAGAGAAAATCTTACAAGAGTTCTCTATTAATTCTGAGCTGTTAATAACGTTCTTATACTAGCAGCTTGGCATCGATAATTTCCAGTGTCCCTGACCTCTTCTTAGTGCCTTTTTGAGTACAAATTTTACATGTTCTGATTGCACTGGACCATTTTAGTACAAGTAGCATGTAGTCACACTGCTCTAAAAGAGGTGGTAATTTCTAATTCTACTATTCTTGCCTCGGTAAGCCTGTTGATGACGTAGAGTAGGAGCAGGGCAGCAGTACGTCAGAGAACGCTGACCCAGGAGAGACACACCTGGGAATGTTTCAGAGTTTCTTTCTTTGTGATTGATGCCTTGGATAGTCACAATCTGGCTAGCATCCCTATAGGATTTGTAAACTCTGCAATATCAAGCAGAAGCTCACGTTTCTGGTGTTGTGTTTTGTTTTTTTTTTTTTTTTTAAGGACTGAAAAGTATGTTTTAATAATTCAATCTTTACTTCTCTCCACTTGAAATACTGGTGAGGGGAAAGAGGGAGTTGAAGAGAATGTTGTGGGTGCTAGCTGAAGTGATAAGATCAGATAAAAGCATTCCACCATTTTTGTAAAAGAAGTAATTTGAAAAACATGGAATTTTACTGTGCAAACAGTTGCCTATGAGATCTTTCACATTTGTCTCTGGAGGGCAGTACTCTTCTTATGCAAGTGATTAATTTGACAAATGGGAAGGAATTTTCAGCCAATGAATTTCATATTTTCAGAGCATAACTAAACCTGATATATTTTACAGGCTTCAGGCAAATATTGCAATTCAAATAATGTTCACTTGTAGCTCAAATATGAGCTGTACAATCCAAATTTCAGTGAAGACAGCAGAAAAACCTCCTAGTGGTTTTAGCTGGAGACTATCAAACCAATATGATCTAAGGTCAGAAAATAAAGCCATTAATATCACCAGGGTATTTTTAGCAAGTATGGGATGAATGAGTAACAAATGACAATTTTGAAATATAACACTTTAAACCCTTTTTTAGATCTCAAATTAATATCCCTCAATAAAGACCTTTGGAGAGTTACAGATGAGAAATTAAATTGCCAATATTTACACTCACACACATTAATGGATGCTACTTTCCCTTCTATCCTCCATTTAAATAACAAGTAATCCACTGACATGCAAAATTGCATTTTACTATTCAAAATGTTAACGTTTTTGATTCACCAAAAGTGAGTAATTAAGAAAGTTTTTACTGGAAATAGAATTTATTAAGATAAATCAATCATAAATAAATCATCTATGTGATTTATTTGTTTAAAATAATTTATTGAAAAAAATGAGTGATACTGATTCCTAAGTATATAATTAAAAACATGTAGTTCCTCCTCTATTATAGATTTTGACACTTTATTTAGTTTCAATGCATTATATTTTAAAATTTTTGTCAGTGTCTGACAAAGTTAAGATTAGGTACATGTCAATTAAGCTGTCCAGCAAGTAAAAGATATTATACAGATGAATGTAATTTTATTTTGAATGCTGTTTCAAAGAAGGAAATAAAGTCTATTATTTATTCTAATTATAGTGGTAGAATCTACTGCTTTATTTAGAGATACAAATAAAATAATGATAAAAAAATACTTTTTAGGAGAGCTTGAGTGTAATTAGTTGGAATATATTGACATAAACCTTTCCATTCATTTGCCTTCTTGTTACCTAGGAACAGTCAGTCAAAATAGCTGTATTGCTCTTCCTGCAAAGTGACTATTTTAAAGCTCATTTTAAAAGTATTTTTACTTATCCTTTCTATCTTGCTTGATAAAGTTGGAGAAAATTGTTAAAGCTGATGTGAGAGCTTGAAGAAATCAAGGGCTTGTAGAGGGAAAAATTCCTAATTAAAAAAAGTTGTTTCAAGGTTAGTCCTACAAAAAATGTTGATTCAGTTGAGTTAGTGGAATACCTACTAGCCTTTTATTTTTGTATCCTTAACAGAACTTAAATAGGAGAAATAGGAGATGTGAGGGACTGCTCAGTAATTCTAATTCTCATTAGAATTTATGGAACTAATGCACACAGTAAGGCTTCATATATAACTTGAGTAATATGAAGGACCCAAAGACTTATACTGCCCAGTTCTCAATGAACAGCTTATCAATCTTTATTCAGAAGTTCAATCTTTACCAATTTAAATTTGAACTCTAGTACCTTTAACAAGAGATTGATTAAAACTTTAAATCATGCAGAACTCACCTGCCTTTGAGTTTGATTAAATGCTCCAGTTCTTTTTTATAGTTGTTTTTTTGGGGGGGGGCGGGGGAATGTTAAAACTTTTTTCGCTTGTGTTTGTTATTTCAACATGGTTTTATGCTTTTTCACTGAGAATTGAGTGAAACTGGGTTGAAATAAGTTGGTTTTTCCAACTCCTAGACTTTCTTGTTTGTAGAAGTTAGCGTAAAATCAAGAGGATTTCATGCTCTGCAATAATGTCTTGTAGGAATAAAATGCTCATAAACCCATGAAACCCGAAGTCACTAAGTTTCATGCAAGTGTACAATTAAAAAAATATCCTGGATGCCACCCATGGTCCTCTGCTTGAATTGAGCAGATCAATAATTTAACTGACAGAATGGAAAAGAAACTGGAGAAGTTGTTCAAAATGGGCTAGATGCTCACTTAGTGATTTTTTCCCCCTTCTATCAGTGGTGGATGTGTGACTGTATTATTCGGGAACTACTTTGGAAAAAAAGTTTTAGTGAACATAGAACCATCACCTATTGCTACAAAAAAGAAGAAAGTCCACAGAGCCTGTCTCTGGGTTTATGCTTCATTTAATACGATGCTGTGGTACAGTAGAGAAAAGGAGGTAGTGAGAAGAGCACTAATTGTGCTAAATCCCTTCTCTCTTGCTCTTTTCCAACCAGGTAAGTACTAATTATTGCTGTTGTTTCCTACTCCAGCTGAAAAAGGCAGCCACATAAATGCATTTAAGATTTGCTCCCTTTCACACTCAGTAATTACATAGTACTTGCGAGAATCTAGCTTGTGATTTTTAGTGTGCTTCTGAAATAGGCTGTCTTCGCTTGTTGCTCCAAGTGGGAGCTTATACGAAGTTGTGAACTTAGTGGCTGCAAAATGCCTTTCATCTCAGTCAGCTCAGCTTTTCATCAGTAGAGCTCTGCATCAGCCTAGGGGTGTTGAAGCTCAGGCTTCAGCTGTGTCTGTCCATGTAGCTGCAGTATCAAACACATGGTTCTTACATATTTGACATAATTTAAATTACCTGGGTAAAAGGAGAAGTTTGGCTTTGTATATCAGGTTATTTCTCTTCTTTGCAGCTGGGTTGTGATGAATGTATTCCACAGGACTGAACTCAGCCCTTTGCAAAGCAACAATACAATCTTTACAAAAACCCTATGCTTTTGCAACTGAAATTTTGAAAATTTCAGAGAAATATCCTTCTGGCAGACATAATCTCTGTAAGAAATAGAAATTGTGTGGTCACAACAAACTGTAAGCTTTGGGCTTGTATGCAGATTTTGAAAGCCATGTAGTAGTCTGTGTTGCAGTAAACACTTAAATGGATATGATTTCTATTTTACTTTATACTATAAATTAAATTTGTATCTATATCACCTATTTTAAGGAGATCTTTGAATAAATTGTGACTGAACATGGAAAGTTAAAGAGCACTCAAAAATGTCGTCTGTAAAGCAAGCACTTTCACTTTGCTTATCTAGAGAAGACTAGATAGTATAGCTAATCAGATTGAAATGTTGGTTCTTTTTCAAAACTGGAAAGTGTTATTCCTCACTACAAAACTGTATCAAAAATAAATCCCCATGGAGCTCCCTGCAAAAATGTCTTTTGCAAACTGGAAAACCAGCCTTCCTAATAGGTGATAAGCATCAAACCTGCATAATTATACAATTCTAGATCAATCTCCTTTTTATCATATTAGTAATTTAGTAAAATTAGTTTATGCAGTCATTCTATTACAAAAGACATTCAAGGAAAAAAAGACTATTGATTGTTAATTTCCTTCTATAATAGGGTTTCAAAATACATTTTGAAACAGATAGAGTGCTTTTGCTGAAACTGCCCTTTGTTTGCAATGGTAAAGAAGTTCATGTAATGTCAATACATTCTACAAGCAGATTATTTGAGACCTATAAGGGTATATTCTTGTAATATTTTCTTTTTCTATTATTTAAAGTCCTATATCTAACAGCATAATCTATATTTATTCAGTTTCCTACTTTCTAAAGCACTGATTTTTAACTCATTAATAATTCATATTTTCAGTTGATTTACTGAGTGATCTGCTGAATTCTTTTTTCACTGCTAGCAGCAATGTGTTTCTACCTTATGAGTCAGATGTGATACAAAAATTTTTATGAACAGCTAGTAACTGTTCAGTGTATCTGAAATTCAGTCTTACTGAACTTAAAAGACCCCAGTGAAATGCACAATACTACAGTTTCTTAAGTGCCATTGTGCTGTATTTTAACAGGACTAGTATGAATGTTGTAGTCAGTAGTGAATACTACCAAGAAAAATTTATTATTATCTAATGCATATGTTTTCCCATTGTTTCTTTTGTTATAGAGACAATGCAAGTTATTTTCTCTCCCTTTACTATGGTTGCAAGGTCTGTAAACTATTAAAAAAGTATTTTCTCTGACATCAAGTGGGTGGACATTGTTAGTTTCCTAATAAAGTAGCTGCATATTTTCCTTTCTAATCCAGTTATACTTGTTATCTCCTTAATATATTGACTGTCAATGCTATGTTTTTACCTCAGTTTTGAATGTTTTCTGTTGCACATAGACAATATACTTCCCTTATATTCTGGCCAAAAATAAGACAGTGGTTTGGAAGGATTGCACGTCATTATTACTACAAGAAATGAAGACATAAAAATAAGGGGGTCCCCATTATTTATTGTGTGTTATAATTACTTACTTCAGTGAATTATCACAAAAGGCTGTTGAGAGCTGCAGTGCCATTCTGAAGGAGTAAGAGATCAGCAGTTTATAGAGTACACTGTGAACACTACCACCATCAGCTGAAGAGAGCCTTGAAAATATTATCAAACCCTTTGTAAATAAAGCTACAAAAGCAAAGAGATTTGTTATTTTTGAGCTTTATTCTTTCCATTATTTTAAGTACTTCTTGAAAGCAAGGACATGTTTTTACAAAGAGATTTGAAAGGTTAAGAATCCTAGCTAATTTAAGATGGCATTCTCTTGTGAGGTAAAATGTTACATTTAATTTTATGTACCTCTCTGTGTTTTGGTGTCATGTACACAGAAAGCTCTGATAATGCAATGTTAGTATGTCTGGAACAGTAGTTCTCCTATTCAAGCCTCAACTCACTAGGGAGTTTCTAATCTCCTGCAAGGAGGCTCATTTTTCTAGGAAAACAAAAAGAAACGTATTTTTCTAGATAATTTTCAGTTAAAACTCTCAAATGTAGAATGTTCTATTATTATTGAGTCTTCAGCATACTTAGTACTTTTGAGGATTCTGCATGAAATAAGCTAAGAAAGTAAAAAAAAAATGTCTTGACTTCATATAGAAAATAATGACAAAATGCTATTCCTGGGGAGGAGTTGTTTGGGTGTGATGGTTCTTTTTGTGTGTGTGTGTGTGTGTGTGTGTGTGTGTGTGTGTGTGTGTGTGTGTGCATTTGTTTTTTTGATAAAGCTTTGAGATCCCATTGATATATTTTGCAGGGAAGGGCAAATATTTTGTGTAAATGTTCTGACAGTGTCATACCACACTGGTGTAGTAAAAAATTGGTCATATACATGTTGTTTTTAAAATTTAGATACAAGGATTGGTAGGTGACTGAAATTAGAATCAGGTATTTAACTGTACCTGAACATCTGCTATTCTTAAAAAAGAGAACTTACAGAAGTCTCATTGGTATGAAAGTAAAATAAGATTTCTGCACAGGAAAAAAATACACACACACACAATCTCTCCCAAAAAGAAAGATAGAAAAACACCCAAACAACAACAACACAAAACCCAAACCAAAATTGTCTGAAAGGAATTCATGTAGTTTTTTAGATTAATTCTAACGAAGTACTTTCTACTTGCACAAGTTTTGGCGGTGTAATGCAGTTAATTTTGTATATCTGCTGCATTTTTTTCAGAGCTAATATTTTTTTATTTTAAAATGCTAATATGCTTTGACTATCTGTCAAATTGAACTGGTGTCTAAAACATTAAGGGTACTCTGAAAATACAAGACTGAATGGAGAATATCAAAAGTGCCCTTATAAGTTCAAATACACAAGATGAGATAAGACTGATCCAAAGGGCAATGCCAGAGTCAATCCAAAGAGCATCCACGAGGCTGCTGTTTTTCATTTGTGGAAACTCATGATGGTTAAGGAAGGTCCTTGACAGCTGGGAAAAGCCTGATGCTACACTCATCCTTAAGAAAGGCAAAGAGAAAAATAAAAGTACTAGAAACTTACCAATCTCATGTGATTTGGTGGAAAGGTCCAAGCACATCGCTAAATATATTTACAGACATGCAAAAGGCAGGAAAATAGTCAGGACTACTCAACATTTACATTTACCAAGGGCAAATATTTTGGAGTTGACCTAATTGTATTCCTTTATGAAAAGACTGTTTGGAATAGAGAACAGTGGGTGTAGCACACCTTCAATTTAGTAGAGATGTTGAAATATTCCCCCCAAATATTCTCATTTGAAAACTGCAGAAATCTGAATTGGATGAACAGACTGTTAGGTGGGACTGAAGTGTAGAGAATGGTCTCTTAGAATCTAGCTGGCAGGTGGCAATGAGTGCATCACCAAGGGGTGATGTACTACTAGAGTCCATGTTGAAGCGCAGAGTTCAACACCCAGACATCACAACCTGAAGCACTGGCACTAGCCAGCAAGTGATTGACTGGGCCACAATCGTGCTGGAAAGGACCTGGGAGCTTCAGTGGACTGTAGTATGGATAACAGCTAACACTGTACTCTTTATCATAAATAAAACAAACTATGTGCCAAAGTTACTGTATGTGGTGAATGAAGGGGAATGCTGGGAGCCCAGAGGAGGCTACCAGGATGGCTGAGGCCTCAAGCACATGATCACTGATGAGCACTTGAGGGGGCTGAGCTTACTGAGTCTGGTGTGGAGGAGGTAAGAGACAATCTGAAGGCATCCTGCAGCCGGGAAGATTAGTTGCAAAAGACAACAAATTTAAGCCTTTGACAGTGGTGCCATGCTGTTTAAGGAGGGGCAAGGACCCCTGACTGGGAGGTTCAAATGTTCAGGAAAATTGTCCTCATTAGAAATGTGGTGAAGCACCATACTAGGTTATCCACAGAGGCTGGTGGAATTCTGTTGTTGGAGGATTTGAGATTCAGAGAAAGCTGTGGCTGATGTGATCTAGTGTTGATGCTAGCTCATTTTGAGCTTGAGGGCAGCTGGACAACCTTATGAAGGTCCTTCCAAAAAGTTCTTCTGTGACTCTGTGAAATTACAGAGAGATTGATCACAGAAATTTTCTCTAATTTTAAGTATAGAGGGAACTAGCAATTTTGAAATTCAGTCCCCATGCAATATTCCAGTGGAGGTTAATGAGGATAAAAAGTTGTTTCTCTTCTCTGAGTTTTTAATGGGTTTGCATCCTATGTCACACATTGCAATTACCCCCATTGCTATATTCTGGATATAATTCTCTCGTCTACTTCAGTCTTTCTCATTTCATCTTCTTCCAATTTTCTGTGTCCTGCACATGCTCTCAAAACTGTCACAGTCTTGCACAGCTGGGCAAGTGGTAGCATCTAAGATGTCTGGCTTGGAAATAATATTGTATGTCTGGATAAATAGCAGAAGAATCAGAACTTGATAAATGTGAGCTCAAGCTCAAACTTCCTTCAATGGAAGTACTACTTAGGCTCTTTTCCCGGATTTACAATATTTATTATGACTTACAATTTTCTGAAATTGTTTGCTGGAACTAACAGTTATTATGGCAGGAAAGAAGAAATGAATGGATGGTGGATGATTACCAGGATTATCTAGGAATGTACTGTTGGCTCTAAGAAACACCGTCTGGGAGTTTTGCCCAAAAAAAGCTTGGATGTACATGGTTAGAGGGTGAATCTTAATTTTAGGAGCACTGTATGTCTAGGTAGGAAGGCTGACTTTAAAATGGAGAATGGAAAAAGTGGAACAACACACTAATGAGTTGACAGAGAAATTAGGAAATTAAGAAAAGAAGAAGAAGAAATAAGGTTCCAAGAGAAATTTATGATCTTTAAAATGATTGCAGATCAGTGATGGAAAGGGAAAAGGGATGACAAGACCAATTTTATGATTGAGGAAGTAGAAGTTGTGCATGAAGCTAATCAGAACAGTCTAATGAGTAAATGAACATTGACTGCAAGAAAATGTATGGTTTCGTAAAGCTAATGTGGTAGAGATATTTTTGCCATGCTTTCTTGCTTAGTTCTGATACTTTGGCAAACAATAGAAGGACAGTACAAATATAAATACGTATTAGTAGCTTTGAAATGAGCACTTCCTTGTGTCTTTTCCATACTTTAGCAGGAGTGTAGAGAT
Source organism: Oxyruncus cristatus (assembly GCA_013399855.1). NCBI lineage: Eukaryota > Metazoa > Chordata > Aves > Passeriformes > Cotingidae > Oxyruncus > Oxyruncus cristatus. Next base: position 51,071 of record VXAY01007421.1, on the reverse strand, counting down.
TAGAATTTTGTCATGAACAAGAAGTGTTAGGTTTTGGAACATTACCACACACCCCAAATATCTATTCTGCTTTAAAAAATAATAATAATAAAAAAGAAACTTGATACATTGTTCTTTCCTTCCATTTTGAATTATTAATTGTAAGTGAGCACAAAAGAATTTGCAATATAAAACTAATTTTAAAACTTTCTTAGGATGAAGTTCCTGAACTTTAAATGATTTTTTTCTCGCGGCAGTTACAAAGTCCTGAAGCTAGTGGAATATAATCGAAAAGCTTCTCCATAGCAGTAGGCTCAGCATCGCTATAATTAAACCTTCCTCGCCTTGATTTACACAGAATCACACAGAATCACAGCCAGTCTTACTCCTTGCGGGAAGGGAGCTTACTCATCGGTGAAGATGGCAGGCCAAGGGAATGTTTCAAGTTGGGAAACAGACGATTTCTAAACCTAATGTGGCAAAGATTGGAAGCATGATATAGGGAATAAAGGGTGGCAGGTGTAGGAATTTAGAGAGTAAGAACCCATTTTCAACCCACCTCAAAGTTCTCGGTGAACTGGGGCGTGTGTAACTTTGCTACCTGCCGTCGCTTTGCAGTGAGAGTCTCCCTGGGGGAGGTCGTGTCCGGCCGCCAGCCACGGCCTCAGGACGTGAGGGGCGCGCCTCGGGATAGGCAGGATGGGCAGTGACAGGGAGAGCCCCTCCGCGCTCACGTCTGGTTCCGTTCCCACCCTGGAGCCGTGCCGGCACCCGGGCCGTGCCCTGCCCCACCTTCTGCAAACGCCAGCGCGCCCTGTGCCCTGCCCGCGGCCCGATATCGGCTTCGCTCTCCCCCGCGCTGGCTCCAGCCTGGCTTTAAATATTCCGAGCGGGAAGCCAGCCCCTCTCCTGCACCACCACCACCACCTCCTCCTCCTGCTCCACCTCCTCTTCTTCCTCCTACTCCTCCACCCCTCCGCCCCATTCTCCCCGCCTCCCCTCCCGAGCGGCCGCCAAGACCCGGCGGCGCGGCGGCCCCAGCCGCTCCCACACCCGGGCGAGAGGTGGCGCGGCAGGAGCTGTCCAACTTTTCAGCACAGTTTCCCCGGCGCTTCCCGCAGGGAAGGCGGTGGCCGCCGCCCCTGCCCGCCCAGCGCGGCCCGACCCGACTGCCGGCAGCATGGAGGCAGAGCACGGCAGCGGCTTGTCCGCGATGCCCGGCGGCAGCGGCAGCGACGGCAGCAGCGACGGCGGCGGGGGAAGCGGGAGTCTCAAAGCCCCCAAGCATTTGTGGCGGCACGACCAGCACTCCCCGCCGCAGCTTCGGCAGCACCAGTTCCTCCAGCACCAGCAGCAGCAGCACCCCGGGCAGCCGCCGCCACCGACCGCATCGCGGGGCCGCTGCCTGGCGGGGGCTCGCGTCAGGCACCGCGGCTACTCCGATACGGAGCGATACCTCTACTGCCAAGCCATGGACCGCGCCTCCTACGCCATGGAGACCGGTCACCGGCCCGGCTTGAAGAAATCGCGGATGTC
>VXAY01007421.1:0-21027 GCA_013399855.1 Oxyruncus cristatus | reverse complement strand
TTTTTTTTTTTTTTAATTAGTGAGAACATTTAAAGGGTTTCTTTAGACATGATTTAACACCATAAAAGCACTTTCTTATCTCTGCATGAATTTTCATATCCAGTAAAGACAGCCTAGCTACATGAATTTAGAAGTCCTTTAAAAATTCAGATTTTATTTAAAAAAAAAAAAAAAAAGGTATTTGTGAAAGGCAGTCTTTGTGGTATGCAAAGAGAAAGAATTCTCTTGCCCATTTGTTGGCTCTTTTAAGTACGAAAATGTTGGAATTTCCTGATAAAAGGTTAGGACAGAATTTTTACTGTAGCATGTGCCCCATTAATAGAAGCAAGAAATGTAATTTTCTTAATTGTTGCTTGAAAAAAACTAGCTGAATATCTCGTCCCTTTACAACAGGAGAATGGGATGTGGATTACCATACACTACAGTTAAAAACAGGAAATACGTACCAATCTGAGGCAATGTTGTAAGAAGTCAAGAGACTTTTAAACAATATTTCTGTATTTTTAATGCAGTCCTTCATAAATACTTTTGAAGGTCAGACTTCTGCTGTGCAGTGTACTTAGGATGGCAATTCTGGAAGGGGAAAATGAATATTTAAAATGCTTTAGCTTTAATTGGTACTTTTAAAACAATAAAGTGTTGTCATTATAAGTCTCTAAGAGCCTCTGGATTTCCTTAAAGATGATTGCATTACTGTTGTTTTTTAACCCAACAAGCATGTTTTATGGAAGCAGAGACAGAAGTGTTTTCTCCATTGACATAACTTCATTTCATATACATACAGGTCCAAATTTATTATAAATCTACTTTCAGTCCATTCAGAATTGAGGGTGACTAAAAACCAGCATATTTGTAAGAAACAGGATTTGCAATAACTGCTACTGGGGACTCATCACTATAAATTTTCATCATTTCATTATCATTTTCCAAAAATCTGTATAGACTTACATTCTTTTTGCTCCCTCTTTCTTTCCTGGTACTTCAGCATATCTTGTTGTCCAGGCTTGCAATAAATTTTTTTGTCAGAATGGCACTTTGAAAAGTCTTCACTAGCTTTAAAGCATGTTTCTAAATTCCTTACTCTTACTTTCTATCCACAAGCAGACCTTATGCTTATTCTGATGTCTTCAGTTATCTATTGTTTTCTTTCAGCTGGCTCATTTTTTCCCTGCTGTAATGTGCTGAACGTGTTGTTAAACAAGTCCATTCCTATTATTCAACCAAGGTTTTTCCTTTTGTCCCTAACCATATTATTGAATACAATTGCTCACCCTCTTTTTTCCACTCCACATGAAGTTAAAACTTGAATTGCTCATCTTCAGATCTCTGCAGTTTCCATTTCAGAAATTCTTTTCTGCTAGCTTTTCCCTCTTAGAGGTTATTATGGCTTTTAACTGTTAAATGGCTGAGCACTGTATGTCTCCAGTTGTTTGTGGAGACAGCAATGGTTCATGAAGCACACAATTTCTTTTCTGACTTGCTTATTTTCTCAATAAGCAAGTTTTTAAGAATAAGTCTTTAAGAAAAAGTATAAGAACAGCATAAGCATATATAAGGAGCCTACTTAAGACTTTTCGGTTTCCCAGCCAGTTTCATCTGCACATCTTTCTATGTAGGATGTGGTTCCTGTTGAGTTAACAAAATGAAATGAATTTCTTGTCCATGAAGTTGCCTAATGTGCCCTTCAACTCAGAAACTTTTGTTATCTATAGCTGTTTTTCACAAGGAGTTCCACAGTTCAGATATTTGGTACATAAAAAAAATTGGACTTCATCCACAGTAGCAACTTCATCCAGTAGTATCACGTCCATTTCTCAAATCAGAAATATATATAGTACATCCTTATACGTGATCTTCTGGATGGGTTTGCCTTTCCTGTGTTTGCTTGCATTCTTGTTCTCTTATGTATTTGCAGTGTGGTATCATGGGCTTAACCTAATTATGAAAACCTGTATTAATTTAAAAAAAGCATTTCCTGGTCCACAATAGTGAGTGATAGGACAGCATGCAGACTCGTAGAGTTGCATAGGTTAGAAAAGACTTTCTGAGATCTCTAGCCATGCCCCTGCTGGAGCATGTTGCTCAGGGATATCCCCAGGGATAGAGTTTCTACAGCCTCTTTGGGAAACATGTTCCAATGTTCGACCATCGTCATGGGAATTTTTTTTTTTTTTTAATCCAGTCAGAATATAACATGTTACAACTTGTATCTACTGCCGCCTATCCTATATCTGTGCAGCTCTGCTATGAGTCTCACTCTATCTTCTCTACACCTTCTTGTTAAGCAGCTGTAGACATCAGTGAGATCTCTACTTAGTATTCTCTTCTTAAGGATAAACAAACCCACTTTTTTACCCTCATCTTTATAGTCGTTCTCTGGATTTGCTCCAGTATGTCAGTGTCTTTCTTTCACTTAGAAGCCCAAAAGTAAACATGGTATCCTCCATGCAGTCTTAAAACCGAGAAAATCACTTCTCTCAAAATGCTGAGAGCATTTTGTTAATACAACCCGGTATGTGGCCTTCATTGCTACAAAGACACACCGTGGAAACTTACTAGCTTACTACTGAGTTCCTGTCCACCAGGAGCCCCTGGTCTTTTCTGGGAAGCTGTTTTCTGACTAGACAGAAAAATGCCTGTACCACTGCATGGGATTATCCACACTTTGCACTTACTGTTGTTGAACTCCCTGACACTCCTGTGCATCAATTTTTCCAGCCTGTTTCTGTCCAAAATAGCATTCTTGCCTTCCAATTATCAACCACCCCTAGTCCAGTGTTGTCACAGCTGCAGCTCCCTCTCTCATGCAGATGCAGAAAACTAAGATTTAATGATAGACTGGATTTATTAGAAATAGAAATTCAGATTTGTCAGTGCGCAAGACTAAGTGCATCTGAACAAAGGAAGAAATCTTTTATTATTGGTTAAAAACTACTAGGGATTTCACTGCTAAAAAATAGTCAAAACTATGATGGTAAATGCCACTGAATAGCGACAAAGTGCAAAAGAGTGCCTTCTTGCTAAGGTCAGTGTAAACCAAGAGTAAAAAATGGTCAAGTGGATGTTGCTAATGAGTGTTAGGGAGTTTTGAGGCACCTGGGTTTTTTCTCCCACTCAGGATTCCTAACGTCCCCTACATGCTTGATTGGCTTGATTCTGCAGTGACTTAGTTTGCCATACAGTGTTTATTTACAGTGCTCTCAGAAGAGCTCATCTAGGAACAGACTCTACAGTTTCAGCCTAGTGCCTGCCACTTTGCCTCTTGCATAGTCGACCTGTCATTCCTCCAATCCTCCAGTCACTTTAGCACCTTGTGTACAATAAATTACACCCTTGGTGCTTTCAGTTTCATCAGTTGAAAAAAATGAAGTTCTATGAACTGATTAGCCTCCTGCAAGCAAAAACACTGTGGCTTGAACACATTCCATGCTTTCCTGTATAGCTAATATGACAGGGCACAACATGTTTAACTCTGTTTGAAATGTACAAAGTTTGCCCCTTCAGGTGGAAAGTAACAATCAAACCTTTTTTGATGACCAGTCATTATCAGAAGATGTGGTTTAACTGAGGTAAGTATCACTGGTTGTGTTAGAGACGTATTTGAATTAACTACATTTGATTAAGGCTCTGCACATTCCTTGAATCTGGGATGACCTTGCCAAGTCTTGTGTCTATTTTCATTCTCTTCCAGAATTTCATTTTATCCAGTAAACACAGGATTTTCTTCCATGACACTCTTCTTCAAGATACATTCAGCAAAACCTGTCATTTATAATTTCTGCTTTCCTTCCTCCACTTTAAACCCTGGATCACATTTTTAATCAAGTCCAGCCTTTCTCTTATTCCAGACTGTAGGACTTGCAGCTGTGCCTCCCCTCATCTGTACTGCAGGTTATGATTTCTAGCTATGTTTAGAAGGCAAAAATTAAGAGGGGAAATGGCAGCTGCAGCATGGAAACTTGGAATAGCACTGTTGTGGTTTAACCACAGCTGGCAACTAAGTATCCCACAGTCTTTCACTCACTCCCCCACCCCATCGGTGGAATGGAGGAGAGAATCGGAAGAGTGTGAGAAAACTCATGAGTTTAATGGCACAGAAAAGGAAGTAAGTAATAATGATTATAATAATGACGATGAAAGAATTAGAATACACAAAACAAGTGATGGCCAGTGCAATTGCTCACCATTTGCCGATCAACACCCAGCCACTTTCCAAGTGGCTCCAGCCAGCTTTCCTGCCAGTTTATATACTAAGCATGATATCATATGGTATGACCCTTTGGCCAGTTTATATACTAAGCATGACTCATATGGTATGACTTTGGGTCAGCTGACCTGGCTGCATTCCTTCATGACTTCTTGTGTGTCTCCAGACTTCTTGTTGGCTGTGCATGAGAAGTTGGAAAGTCTTTGACTTAGAATAAAAACTACTTAGAAACTATTAAAATCATCAGTATGTTATCAAAATTATTCTCATATTGAATACAAAACACAACACTATACAGCTACTAGGAAGAAAATTAACTCTATCCCAGCCAAAACCAGGACAGTATTTGCCCCTTATTGTATACTGTTTACATCGTGTTGAGGTACCACACATTCCAAATAATCACCTTTCCTCTCTTCTGATAGATACACACAGGTATCATTCCCTTAGTCAATGAAAATAACATAACCTCAGGAAGAATTCAGCTTTTTCTCAGTGGATTCTTTTGCTTTTGGTTTTAGAGTCACAGAATCACAGAATCACAGAATCACAGAACAGATAAGGTTGGAAAGTACCACAGTGAGTCATTTGGTCCAACCTTCCCGCTCAAGCAGGGCTGTTCAAGGGTCGTCCTAGAACTCACTGCACAGGATTATGTCTGGATGATTCTTGAATATCTCCAGTGAGGTAGACTCCACAAACTTTCTGGTCAATCTGTTCCAGTGTGTGGTCACTCACATAGTAAAGTTCTTTCTCATATTCAGGTGGAACTGCCTGTGCATCAATTTCTGCCCATTGCCTCTTATTCTACTGCTTGGCACCAGTAGAGCCTGGCTCCATCCTCTTGACACCCTCCCTTCAGATATTGGTATACATTGAGGTCCTTCTGAGTGGTCTCTGCTCAAGGCTGAACAGTCCCAGCTCCCTCAGAATTTCCTCCTAGGAGAGATGCTCCCCTTCTTTAATCATCTTTGTCTCTCTCTGATGAATTCACCCCAAGAGCCCCATGTCTCTCTTGTCCTGAGGAGCCCAGAACTGGACACAGCACTTCAGGTGAGGCCTCACCAGGGCTGACTAGAGGGGCAGAATCAGCTTCCTTGACCTGCTGGTAATGGTTTTCGTAATGGACCCCAGGATACCACTGGCCTTCTTGGCCACAAGGACACACTGCTGGCTCATGGACAGCTTGTTGTCCACCAGGACCCCCAGATCATTCTGCACAGAGCTGCTTTCCAGTCGATCAACCCCCAGCCTGTACTCATGCATGGGGTTATTGTTCCCCAGGTACAGGACTTGCACTTGCCTTTGTTGAATTTCAGATGTTTCTTCTCTGCCTGTCTCTCCAACCTGCTGATGTCTTTCTGAAGGGCTGCACAGCAGTCCAGGATATCGGCCATTCCTCCCAACGTTGTATCATCACTGAACTTACTGAAGAGACATCTGTCCCTTCATCCAAGTTATTAATAGATAAATTAAACAATACTGGAACCAATACTGAATCTTGCAGGACACCACTAGTAAGACGCCTCCAACTTGACCCTGTGCCACTGATTGTGACCCTCTGGGATCTGCCATTCACCAGTTCTCAATCCACCTCACTGTCCACTCATCCAATCCACACTTCCTGAGTTTGCCTATGAGGATGTTGTGAGAGACAGTGTTGTAAGGCTTGCTGAAGTTGAGGTAGACCATATCCACTGCTCTCCCCTCATCCATCCAGGTAGTTGTCTCATCATAAAAAGCGATCAAGTTGATCAATCGTGATTTATCTCTAGTGAATCCATGCAGACTACTCCTGATCACTTTCTTGTCATCCATGTGGGTAGAGATGACCTCCAGAATGAGGTGCTCTACCCCCTTCCCAGGGACTGAAGTGAGGCTGACTGGCTGGTACTCCCTTGGGTCCTGCTTGCCCCTTTTGAAGATTGGGATGATTTTTCCACCCTTCAGACACCTCTTCTGATAACCACGACCTTTCAAAGGTGATTGTGAGCGGCCTAACTATGATGTGCAGTTGTAATCCTCAGCACTTATGGATGGCCCATTATGGCCCATGGACTTGTGGTTAGTAAGTTTGCTCAGGTGTTTTCTGACCCAATACTCCTCAAANGAATCCATGCAGACTACTCCTGATCACTTTCTTGTCATCCATGTGGGTAGAGATGACCTCCAGAATGAGGTGCTCTACCCCCTTCCCAGGGACTGAAGTGAGGCTGACTGGCTGGTACTCCCTTGGGTCCTGCTTGCCCCTTTTGAAGATTGGGATGATTTTTCCACCCTTCAGACACCTCTTCTGATAACCACGACCTTTCAAAGGTGATTGTGAGCGGCCTAACTATGATGTGCAGTTGTAATCCTCAGCACTTATGGATGGCCCATTATGGCCCATGGACTTGTGGTTAGTAAGTTTGCTCAGGTGTTTTCTGACCCAATACTCCTCAAACAAGGGAAAGTCTTTCTTCCAACGTTCTTTTACCTTGGACTCGTGGGTCAGAGAGACCCAGGTCAATACCTGAGGACTGGTATTGTCAGTGAAGACTGATGCAAAGAAGGTGTTCAGTAACTCTGCTTTCTTTGCATCCTGTTACCAGGCCTTTCCAGAAACCTTCTCGTCTGCTTATGTTTTGTTGTGGAGCTTCTCCAGCAGATGTCGGGGTAGTTAAACTCCCCCACAAGAACTGTGACTTAGAGGCTGCTTCTATCTGCCTGTAGAAGGCCTCATCCACTTCCTTCTCCTGATCAGGCGGCCTGTAGCAAACATCCATAACAGTTTCACCCTTACTAGTCTGCCCTTTTATCCTAACCCATAAGCTCTTGACTCACTCATCATCCATCTCAAGACAGAGCTTGATGTGTTCCAAGTGTTGTCTCACATAGTGGGCAACTCCTCTACTGCATCTTCCTTGTCTGTCTTTCCTAAGCATTTTTTCATTCAGCATTTCCAGTCATGTGAGCTATCCTGCCACATGTCCATAATAGCAATGTGATCAAAGCCCTGTAAGTGCACACAGGTCTCTGGGTCCTCCTGTTTGTTCCCCATACTGTACGCATCGGTGTACATACATAGAAGTATTTGATTGTGTCAATATCCCAGTAGGATTGCAAAGGGATGCAAGTCCTGTCTTGTGGTTAAGTCTTTGGCTGCTTGTGATTCCTTGAAATATTCCCTCTTAAGCCTCCTTTTTGCTACTGGGGTGGTCACTATAGTTTGTCCATTCCCACATCTTATCTCTGTGGAGCCTGAATATGTCCCATTCAAATCAGGTTTAAAGGTCTCTCAAAGAGCCCTGCTAAATCCTGAGCTAAGGTCCTTCTCCCTCTTTGAGACAGGTAGACCCCACTTGTTGCCAGTAGGCTCGGTGTTGTATAAACTGACCCACAATCAAAAAACCCCAAATTTTTCGGATAACACCAGCCTCAAAGCCAGGTAGTCATCTGCATGATTATCCTGTTTCTTGCCCAATCATTTTCTGCAACTGGCAGGACAGAAGAGAACACAATCTGTGTTCCAGATCCCTTGACCCATTGTCCCAAGGCCCTGATTGTCCGCAGCCTTCTTGTTGGAAACTTGTCACTGCCCACCTGGAAAATCAGTAGAGGGTAATAATCAGGGGGCTGTATTAGGCTGGGAAGTTTCTTGGTGATGTCCCTTACCTGGGTCCCAGGGAGACAACACACCTCGCTATGGATTGGGTCTGGTCAGCATATTTGGTCCTCCATTCCTCTCAAAAGGGAGTCACCAGTGACTACTACACTTACTACTATACTTCTTTTTTTTCTTGAGGAGATTGTGATGCAGGGGGTAGGCTGTCCTGCCCTAGGTGACCCCCCCATCCCAGAAGAACCTTCTTCCACATTCTTATTTCCCTGGTCCTCAGATTCCAGGGCCTCACAGAGGTAAGGTATAAATAGACTCAATATTTATTCTTAATGTTTATCTTCGGATGTTATCTAATTATTTCCTGTGGGGTTACGAGGAAGTTAATACAAGATGCTTGTTGTGTAATGGTTGTGGTGTATGCTGGGAGTCGAAGTTCTGATGGAAGCCTGCGAAAAGATGACCAATGATACATGTCCTGGGAAGAAGATTTAAAAGTGATTAGATAGGACTGCGATCAATCACCACCCCCCCATTTTGTTACTGCACCTTTTTCTAATATAGGAACTTGTTCAGCTATTAATAAAGGGCGTTCTCCATTTTCCACCATGTCAGGAGGGTCTCATTTTTATTCACTGCTACAATTTCAAATATAAAAAAAACCCCCAACAAACATTTTGAAAATTAGCAACAAGCAGCAGAATTATAAAACTAAAAAAATAATAAGCTGCTTTATGGTCTGGCTTTTGGATTATATCTTTCAGTTAACAGATTTCATGTTTTACACCAGTGGCGAAGTGGTGGTACAGATTTGTATGGTTCTATATTAGGTAAGAACTGCCTCTGGTTTGGGATTTTTCCTGCAGAGGGTCACAGAGGGCTGACAATTTCTTCTTTCATTATTCTGGTTCTGGAGATTGTTTCTGACTCCATTTGAAGTCAACAGACAAAGACTCAGACAAAACCTCTCTACAGTAGTAGTTTTGTTCTATAAGGTGATCTTAAAGGTCTTCTAATTATGTTTACTTCCTAAATACATTATTTTTCTTTATCTTACAGACTGTTGTAGTCCTTTAGAGTATTTGAGAGCAGCCACACCTCACTTTCAGAATTAAATGTATTTTTATTCTTCTGTAGTTATATTTACCATACAATACAATTCCAGAAGTTATTTGGGATGTCTCTAGTTATAGGCAATAAAAAAAATTACGTTTGTTTCCACTGTTGTTTAAGACAGTCCTATATTATCTTTTTCCACTGTGCATCTTGCTTTAGTTTCATACAAAACCAGATCTCTTATTATACAAATAATTTATAAGTCATATGCAACTAAAAGGAGTTTTGAAGGTGTTTTTCTATGTACATTCAGAAGCAAGTAACAGTATTTAAGACTGCAGGGTAGAATTCTGCAAGATAGAACTAAATTTCTATTTATATCCACAAAATATCCTGAAACCATTGAAGACCTACTTAAGATGGAGAAAGGCATACTATAGAATTGGCAAACACGCAAATACCTACTGTTGACTCCAGAAAGATTTACGAAAATTGTACTTTCTGGAGGAACTCCACAATGGAAAAAAAGTTAAAATATCACAATCACAAGCTTTTCCATGCAGAGAAGGAACTTTTTAGCCAAAAACCTTGTTCAGTGTGTCAATTCTTAATAACATTGTAGAAAAAAATCCTTTGTGTTTTTTAAATTCCAATTCTTAAAAATCTGTAAAGTGACCAGTTTACTACCTATCAAAAAGATACAGAAATTACTCTAAGTGAATTGTGTGAATGGTTATTTTATTTTTGACTTAAAATTTTAGAAAGTTCAAACTTCTAAAAGACAATTTACAATAACAAGCTTGAATTGAAACATTTAGGAGTTAACCAGTCTAAACTCTGAAGCATCCTGTGGCACTAAAGCCTTTTAAGTAGCTATGATTTCTCTTTTTAATATACTTATTTTTTGCCATTAAGTAGTAACTCATCTCCAAACAATGAATTAGTTATGTAATCTTACTGTAGACTTTTAGACTTATTTTTCTTGTTTTTTAACCTCTCTCAACTTTATAAATATTTCTTTCAGTTCCTCTCAGATTTTAATGAATGGTCAAAATAACAAATTACTTGAAATATAACAGATGGTCTAGATTCCTTACCAAGTAAACTTTCTGTGCATGTGTCTGACCTCACAGACATGTATTTGTTTATTTGTACATTACATTCTGGCTTAACCACCATGCTTAGAGGGCCTGGGTTAAGTCTAGTTTGGTAAGACACATTGCTCCTTCCAGATGGAGAAATAAACTCTGAAGTTTAGGAGTCTGGAATGTTGATGTACTGAATCTGATATTCTGAAAAGTTTTTATTAGGAACTTCTCAAGAATAGAGGTGCTCTAGAATTTTAAGTAACAGGAATGTTGCATTTTTAGTGGTAAAAATACCAGACCAACTTTGTGTATTCTGTTCCTCTTCTTAAAATGTTCTTCTAAATATATGTCTATCTGAATATTATTTGGCAAGTTGACCTGATTTGGTCTTTTAATACCATTTTAGGTACATTTGATTTGTTAGGATATTATTATAAATGTACTTAGATCACAGATTGAATACAGCAGCCTAAAGTTTCCTTGGAATATTTAGAGCGGCATGTGTTTCCTTTGTCTATTAGACAGTTTTATCTATTAGTGGATGCCTGACATTTCTATGCAGACCAATCCCCTTTTTAGTCACCTGTTGGCAGTTCTGTGGTACCTATGTTCTTCTCAGCAGGCCATGCACATAACTGCTACGAAACAGTCTGATGAGCACTACCCTTCACTTGGCAAATCCATGAATATCATCCCAGCTCTTTGAGAATGTGACAATAGGCAGATATTGATCTTTGCTGACACATAACATTTTACTGAGACTTTCAGTCCCCTGTTAATTTCTTCTTTTATCCTTTTCTTTCTCACTACTATGCATTAACCCCTCTTTCCAAGTAAGAATCATATTGTTATCTAAGATTCTTATTTTCTAATTTATCTTGAATGAGAATTCTCCTCAGTCACTATTATGTGATTAGCTTAAGGAAATTAAACCATGGTATATGCAGTCATTCTTCACAATCGCCTCTGACCTTTTCTTCTTTTCTCTCCACTTCTGCACCACTCTCAGGTTCTCTAGTACCTCAGCATGGTCTGACCTTACAGCTGGTCCTGAGGTCATTACCAACTTGAATTCTTCCATGATTCTGTGATACTGATCTGCTTGCTTTCAAAGATGCAACACATCAGAGTGCGGTTTTTCATTTGCATTCCTCTGTGTCTGGAATTCTCTACTTGGTCACAAGTAAGATATTTTAATGACTTTTTTTTTCATATTTTATCTAAAAAGAGGTCTTTTGCTCCTCTTGAGTGAGCAAGAATCTGAGAATGACTGCATTTATGCTCTAATAAGAAAAACTCTGTTCAAGGTAATTTAAAATAGACACAATCACATAATACATTTTTTTATGTTGATTAGTAGTTATAATATTAAAGTAGCTTTATCATACTCTGTGTTCAAAGCAGTTGTAACAAGAAATTACTTTTAAATCCTTGTTTAGTCTCTTTTATGTGAGATCAAATACTTGTTTAATCTTGCACAGTATTCCCTGCAGAACCAATTAACTTACTCTCTTATGTATGCTGTAGCTCAGAAAAAGTCTATAATTAATAGAAAAGGACTTTAAGCCTGCATTTTTAAAGTGCAATTATCAGCAGGTACATATTTCATAAGAAAGTTTATGAAAAGTACAAGAATTGAACACATGAACTTCATTTTTAGTATCTGTAAGATGTCACTCGAGGAGAATAAAAGCTATTGGCACTTTTAGCCTTTTTTTATATTGAATCTCTCGTATTAGAATATTCTAGTGAGCTTTATAATGAATTATTATTATTATTATTATTATTATTATCAATGTGTACAGCAGGTAGAAGTAAATCTGATCTTGATATAACTTTTAGCTATGAGCTGTGACTATGCAAAACCTGCAAAATTAGATCTAACTCTTAATGCCTTAAAATAGGACATACAACATGAACATGCTTAAAGTACTATCAGTATTAATTTTTGGAAGTTAGGTATGCATCAGATTTCAAATACTCTTATTTCAAAAGAAGCAGTAAATATTTTTTTTGATGGAATTTCATAGACCACTTTCAGTGATTTCATTTCACTAGAGAAGAGTGACTTCACTAGGGAAGTGAAGTCTAGGGAACTAGGGAAAAGCCTAGACAAGGAACTCATTAACTCACTAGAAAAAAAATAATTTAAAAATACCTTTTTTTGTTATCTTGATTAGAATTCCTAGAGCAATTTTTGAAATTTTACCCTATGCTTTCTTAATGTGTGTGAAAAACACTTACTATGATTTTTACCTGAGGAAGTTTTTCAAAGGAACAGCTGACAATGTTTTTCAGTTTTGATAATAATTTTGGTGATCTTTGTAGGAAATTGGGATATATTTTTATTAAAACACATGTCCAGTAGGGCTGTTCCTTAATTCACATCTGTAGAAAAAAAGATTGTACTTTGTTGTCTTTTTTTTTCAGTGTGTGGATAGACATATTAAATTGCAAATGTTAGTTTTTCCTCATGGAATAGTTTTCCTTCAAGGCTTTATTCTAGCCCCTGAGTAGACTATCCCATGCTACTGCCATTTCCCTGCTTTGTCTTCTCCCGATTCCTGACTCTTAAGATAAGCATCTTTTCCAACTCACATAGTGGTTGTTTGATACCGCTGGAAGCTGGATCTCTTTATTACAGTGAAGACTGTTCATGTTTCTAGTCTATAATAAAATCAGTCCACAGGCTTTCATTTAACTTTATGAGCATGCTTGAGAGTATTCATAGCATATTTTTTCTTTTGAGGGGGAGGGGAAGAGGGGCAGGCATATGTCAAGATAATGTATCTGGGGATATGGACTAGCTACTTGGAGAAATTTAATCCATTAACCCAGTAAAGAAAAGCATTTCAGTTAGCTATTCATGCCAATGGTGCTACTTTATAATGACTGGGTTGACTTTTCCACACTTAAAACGTTTATCCTCATGTTCTATATAAATTACATATTACCTCTTTGAAAATGTAGCAAACCCACTCAATACCTGTAACTCAAGGTGTCAGGCTAATGGCTCTTGTTGACTTAGTTCTAATATGTTCAAGAACACAAGCAATAAAACTGCTGATCTGCTGTAGACTAATGCTTTCCTCTTCCATAATAACCTTTGAAGCATAGTGCAACTTCAAACATGATCCCAGGGCCACTATAGTAAATGTTAATGTTCTTAGTGATGTCATTATTTGTTGATCTCCAACAGGTCAGTTTGACTAGTTTTTTAAAGTCACTGCAGCTATCTGAAGATTGTTCTTCGGAATAGACATCAGATGGCAGTATTTCATAGCATATAAAAGAACATAGCTCTCATTATACAGTCTGTATTATTTGAAAAAAATGATTGGATTATTATGGAATAGCTACTGGTTTTTAATAAATAAAAAAAGAATAATAGACTAATACAGGGTCATATGTTTGTTACATACAATTATAAGCATTTTAATATAGTATACTTTTATTTTGTCTGGGTTGAAGACCAGTGCTGCGACTACCACTCTTCCAATCAGAAAAGGCATGGAAGCAGTTATTGTGTTAGGTATGTATTAGTTATGGTTTAATCAAACTATTTTTATGTCTGTGAACACTTCATTTCCAATTTATATTTTATTTTTAATAAAACATAGCTTAAAATTTTGGTTTTATAGTTTTAATAATATCTGGGCTTTATTCTATATTTGGTCATTGTTAATGTTTACATAGTGATTAATTCTTTTATATAAAATTTTAGAAAAATACAGAAAAACATAATGCACAGTGATTTCTGCATTCTGTGGTGCTGTTCATTGTTGAGCTAAATTTGTAAGAGCATTATTATCATATTTCACATATGACACAGTTAAAGCTTGTCTACATAATGGGGCTGACACCTGATAGCAAAGTCATTCTTAATGTAAGTTGACCTTTCTATTGCTGTTCTACTCTACTCCTGTCAGCATCACGATGTTCCCTTTATAATCCTCATCAGGAATTGCGGCTTCAGTGTTAAGTACAAAGGTGATTCCTCTCCATTGTGACAGAAGGCTGCTTTTGCAGTATTTCTGATTTTGCTGCAAGACAGAAAACACTATTTGCCTTTCACACCTGGTCATACAGTTGCAGTCAAACACCCTTCACCCCACTGGAAGCCAAGACACTGTGTGCTTCAAAAGGAAATTGTTTTTCACAAAGGAAAGCTGGAAAGAGGAAGTAAAGAGGAAAAATATATTTCAACAATCAAAATTATATGAAACCAATGTTCTGATACTAAAAACAAATCTGCCCCAAAATGTTGATTCTTTGTTCCTGTAGGATAAATAGGAAGTATGGTTATAACTGAAAAGATTGTTGTTGTTGCTGCTAAATCAAAACTTTAAGCAAATATTAGCCTACCACCAGTTATTACAGTTCTTTGTCCACTATGAGTGAGTAAACAGAAGACAGATGAACATGCTTATAAAATTTTTGTCTTTCAGAATAAATGAAGTGGGTTATTTTAATTAAAAATGAAAAAAAGTGTAAAGCTCAGGTTTGATTGACAAAGGTGTCAATTGCACAATGCCATGAAAATAAATGTATTTTAAAAGTGAACATTAATAGCTGTATGAATTGACCAAATAAATTCAAGTAGTTTTGCCTTTTTACCTTTTGGAAGTTCTCTTTGAATATCTCTTGATAGTTTATGTCTCCACCAGCTGTGAATAGAAAAGAGGTATTTCCTCAGTTTAAGTAGTGGTCACAACATGATTAAATACTAAAATAAGAACATCTCCTTAAACAGATACTAGTAGCTGCATAGTCTAATTTCAGTTTATATGCATATCTTAAATGTTTGGTTTGTTTTACTGGAAAATATAAGGTAGCATGTATTAGATTTTCTTTAAAGCATTTGAAAACTGGTTGCAATAAACTGACTTGGGGGTGTGGAGGAGAAGGAAAAAATTGAACTCTTTTTAATTGTAGTATTTCCTAGTTAGCTTGAGAGGCAAAAGTTTGAAATCTTGATTTTTTTCCTGTGGACTACAAAGATAAACACTGTAGATCCTTGAAAAAACAGAAAGGTTATTCAGCAGTCCCCCTTCACCTCCCTGAAGGCTCAGGAATAAGCAATGGAAAGAATAACCAAACAAAAGGAGCACACATCTGATGTTTAAGCCCTCCTCCAATGCTTTTTATGTACATAACCAGAAGTCACTCAAGCAGCTGCAGCACATTAGTTACGATAGTTTAACAGGCAGCTTTACAGCTCTGATAAAGGCTGTGCTAAAGCAATTTCCTCCTCCTGTGCTCACTTGCTATGATAGCTAATAAGTGATCTTTGGCAGCAGGGCTGAGAGGAGTGGTAATGTTTAATCGGTTTCTGTGGAGGAGTTAGCTTTCTTTTTCCTTTGTAGATCATTATCTATAAGAGAGACGTTGAGGGCAGGCAACACCACGTTGAGAACAGAATAGGCTAAACTGGAGCAGGATCTCTGAACAGTTCTTGGGAACTGATTTAGAAAGGAAACATTTTAAGCAGTTAAGCCAATATTTGATTGTATTAGACTTTAATAACAAACAGGAAACATGGCTCAGCAGACAAGTCTGGACAATTTGCCTGTTCCTGAAGTAGATAATACACATTGTCAAAATCCATGGTTAAATGAAGAACTTGTGAAGACCCTGAGGGAAAACCTGTTGCAACATGAAAAGTCCAGGACAACTCAAAAATCCTTACCTGCTTCTCTGCGGCTCTGTCCAGTTATTTCTCCTCAAAACTCCCCAAGGCTTTTACGCAGGATGTTTTTAAATAGCAACATACCAAAACAGCGGCGTTTCACTGTGGCACATACCTGGTAAGCACTGAGGGGGTTATGAAATTTCTTTTTTGTGGAACATTTATCTCCTCGATATCAGTGTTTGTTTCTTGGTTTGATCTCTGCATTAATCCCTCTGGTTGAAAGAGACAGTTCAAATTCATGACTCAGTTGCAGACCTGAAGTTTAAAATAGTAGTTTATATAAAGTAAGAAAACATGTGCTTCCTTGTAAAAAAGCTAGTAATTTCTCTGATTTCTTAGGTAATTATTGCATTCTGCCCCCCTCCCCCAAAATAAAGAGTATTTATTTCATTCTGTGCTGTTCAGTTCAGAGTGAGTTGGCAATTTTTTTCTTTAATGTATCTTTTAAACATATTTTATTTATTCTAACCCTTTGCCTTGAAGTAGAATAAGTCAGTTTATGTATCTTTTAACAGTGCTCAAATTAAGAAGGACATAATAAAGAAGAATGATGGGTATAGATATTGTATGTGAAACAGTGATTTTTATTAAAGCAGTCGCTGGATTAAACAGAGGAAAGATGGTAAGGGAAGCCCTTGTTAAATGATTCATTAGTACTAGTATTTTGGTAACTGGATCATTTCTTAGATGTGTTTGTGATCAAATCTATAAAAGACATCCAGTTTTTTACATTGAGCATCTGTGAAACAGCAGTATTATTTCATTACTTATTTTACTCTTTTTAAAATTATTGCATATGAGGTTATTGTAACTCAATAATACATTCCTTCTTCCTTTGGTGGTCATGAGATCTTGACGTTTCTCGACTTTTTCTTTTGAGATTTTTTCCTCCCATTATTTTTCAAATAAAAATGTAATTTAAAGAAAGGAGGGCAATGAAATATGCTCAAAGAAATAAGTCATGCATTCTAAGCAGCAAATGAATATGCTGTTCAAGTTTATATTCATTTGTCTGAAATTAGATCCACACTATTGCTATGTGATTGGTATGTGTATTGCACATTGTATATGTGTGCCTAAATCTTTACTTTGTATAGTACTTCCTTCATCTAATATTTTTACTATTGATAAAGTTAAGAAAAAATACATGTGCCTTTATACTTTCAAAAATATTTCTTTAGAAACCAACGTACCTGGTCAGATATTGCATGTGTAAAATAGAAAAATGAATGGCATTAGGATATTTCAGGTTTCTTTAATGATTATGCGTAAATCCTAAAAACATTACATATCTTTAACTGCTGTTCTGTGTTAAATAGTTTATAAAACATTTTATAAATAAGAATGTGCAGGATAAAAAAGTCATTCAGGCAGATATGTTTTACAGTGTAAGACAAAAATAAATAAGAACTTATGAAAGTTTGCAGAAGGAAATTATCATGTGTAGGCAGTTGCATATGACAGAGAAAGAGAGAGTATTAAAAGTGACAGATATGAAGTGAAATTGGGGCAACATGATGAAGGCTTGCATAGTATTAAAAAGTGGAATTTTGTTTAAATGCACTTCTTTTAGTGAGCTTTGGAAAGTTTTGAGTTTGGGTAGAGTGACTTTTTCACCATGATTTGGAGTTAGGAAATACTTGGGGTTTTCCCAAATATGTGAAATACTAGACCTGCAAAATACTGTTGAATACTTCATAGTTATTTTCCAATGGTTTATAAAATGGGCTTATCATAGCAGTGATTTTTTTTTTCTGGCAAGTATAGAAATAGAGAGTCAAGCAGCGAGTTGCAATGAATTGCCTGAAAAGCTACATAGAAAACTATTTCTGGAGGGCAAAGCAATAATACATATGATCAGATCTACAGGCATACAGGCGTATGAAGTTAATTTGTTGCCAAATCCCTTCAAGTCTGTAGCTATTGATATGTCCCAGCTTGGTTATCTGTTTAGAAAACTGAGATGCTATGTGATAGACATGTGGTTTCTATATGCTTTGGCTACATAGACAATATAGTCGTTTTAATTCCATAAGCATATAATCCATTTTAGGCAGCCCATAGGAAAATGGTGCATTTGAAAATGGAGTAGTTGTAACCTTACTCCAAAATGTACTATGGAGGATCCATTCTGGGTTTAGTTTGGCCCGCCATAGTTATGACCTTCACTGTTACTGGTCTATTTTTCTTGTATTTCTAATGTAATCTGTTTGGTAATTTAAGAACAGTTGTTGAATTCATGGATGCATCTTTCTTGTTTAGTCCATTGTTCACACAGGCATGAAAAATTTAAATAACATGACCTTATTCAAGCCATAAGTTGTTAAGCCATTCTGACTTCACAAAATGCCACTAGTTTTATAAATTTATTATTTTCTCATGTTCTTCTCGTGATTAGAAGCTTATGTATATATAGGTAGGAAAAGAAATAATTGTATAACACTGAAGGTACTGCTGTGTGTTACATGATGCCAAACACAATTACCACAGATTGAGTATACCAAAAAAACTTTTTTAGACTGTACCTAACTCCTGACTTCAAGGTTCTGAAACAGCATTCAGATACAGTAAAGAAGAAAGTTGGGAGATTAATGAATTGTTCTGGCAAGTTGATTCTGCCCCTTTTTTATTGTAATATCTATAGCTCTCCTTCTGTAATGGCCTGGGTTGTAGAACTTTGACACCAAAATGCATTTTCTGTATCATGTGACTATTATGCTTTCACATGAACAATTGGGTTATCACTTTTAGTCATTTTATGAGTCCTTCTCTACTTCCTTTTCTTCTTTATCCTTCCCCAGCTGTAACCCTAAATTCATTCAAGCACTTGAAAGACAAACTACTACTTCTTGGGTTTTAGAGAGGAGAAAGTACATTAGCAAGAGCAGAAATAGATGGAGTTAAGGGGCAGAGGTACATAAGGTCTTCATTTTTGCTGGAGAAATTTCTGAATATCTTACAGCTTATATCAGAGAGTGTTACATCTAGTACTGCCTAAAACTGTGAAATTAAAACTAGTTATTTTGATCTTTTAGCCTGGATTCCTCTCAGTCTGTAAAAAAACATTGGTCTACAGTCTATAGGAAGAATCATAGTAACTGAAAAAAACCAAGTCTTTGAAAGTTTTATGGCCAGAAATACAAATAAACTCTACCCAAAACCAATTCCATTTCCACAGAAATCTGCATTATATGATATTACTGTAAAAGTATTCATAACACTTTAAAATCTCACAATATAATGACACAGCAACACATATTGCAGCTGGAAATGGAGAAGATCAGTTAAGTTCTCTGGTATGTGCTTTACCAATTCAGTTTCCGAAATTGTCTTGGATTGCTCTTCATAAGCCTTTTCTAAGCTGCCTAGTGCATTTTGGCAGAAGAGACCTCTAGAGTGGAATCACACGTCTGAAATTTATGAGAAGAGGTAGGACCTCTGGATCCAGGGAAAGAGACTGTCAGTTCCCAGCTGTGTTGACAGCCAGTGTGCATGATCTCTCAAACATACACTGTTTGAAGGTCTGTGGAAGGACGTTTGGAGACTTTAAATCATACACTTTTAGCTAACTCATGTGGGAAGTCGGTTTTCCTTTATTATCTGTGAAAAATTCCTTTCTGTAGGAAAGGGAAGAAAAGCAAGAAGCACAAATATCAGGAACAGGATCAGTGGAACATGTCTAAATTGCATCTATTTAATTGGAAGGATGAAGTCATGGCATACATGTGCTTGATTTTTTTGATCTTTGTTTCTTTTCTAGTGACCACAAAATGATCAAACAGCTGTTTTTTCTGCATTGTGTATAACTTTTGACAGTATATTTGCTTCCTTTATGATTTATTTGTGTGTGTGTGTTCAGATACAGCACATAGTGATAAAAGACTTTAACAAACCTATTTTATATATTTTTTTTATTCTTGGGTCCATCATGAGTGTTCCCCTTTGATATCTGTCCCCTCTCGCGCTCTTCTGGGGTTCATTTAGTACTTTCCGATTTTTAGGGGTTTTTATGTTTGGGCTCTTTATACTTTTTCTTAAAAAACATGTACCCCCAAACCTAACCATTTAGTACAATTAGTGACTGTAAAAATACAAGTGTATACTCAGTTACACAGCGTACTTTCATCTGAATTTAGCCAGCCCTTGTCCCCACCCATAGTAAACATTTTACATTGACTTTGGCATTCAGACATGAAAATGATAGATGCCTTAGAAATAGTTTAGATAGATATGGGCAAGGTGTGCCATTTTAAGTTTCAGGAATGTAACTGGCATGACTGTACCGATAAAGTCAGGTTTGTCTTTATTGCATAATATCTTTTCATGCACTTTTACCGCTAATCGCAAAAAATTGCAAAAACCAAGAAAACCTCAAGTATTAGATATAGGTAGATTGCAGAAGAGCGATATTTAACTTGTGATTCTACACTGCCTGGTTCACTACATATATGCTGAACTATGAAACAAGAATAAAGCTATACCACACCGAATCTATATATTTTTTCTCGCTACAGTTTTCTTCCAATTTTCAATATAAATTTTCCTGGAATATTTTAATGCCTGTGTTTTCCTCTCTTTCACTACTCAGTGCTTTTCAGGGAACTAAAATAATTACAATTTGTGTCTGATAAGAATTTCAAAAGGAAAATCCATTAATGCAGATAACTATCCAAGGAAGTTATATAACTAGTTCAGGAAGCCAAATGGATCCTGGGCTGCATCAAAAGCAGCATGGTCATCGAGTCGAGGTGGGTGATTCTGTCCCTGTACTTCACACTGTTGAGAGCACAGCTGGAGTACTGTGTCCAGCTCTGGGGTCCTCAGCACAGGAAAGACATGGACCTGTTGGAACAGATGTGGAGAAGGGTCAAAAAAATGGTCAGAGGAATGGAACACCTCTCCTGCGAGGAAAAGCTTAGAGAATTGGGGTTCAGCATTAAGTTGATGCTTAACATCAAATTAATGATGTTACATCAAGTTACATCAAATAAGATAATAAGGGAAAGTGCTGGATTCTGTACCTGTAACAGGGCAATCCTGGTTGTGTGTATATACTGGGGAATGAGAGGCTGGAGACCAGCTATGTGGGAAGGGGCCTGGGGGTCCTTATTGATGGCAAGCTGAATATGAGTCAGCGGTGCCCTGGCAGCCAGGACGGCCAACCAGGTCCTGGGGGGCATCAGACAAAGCCAGTCGAAGGAGGGGATTATCCCACTCTGCTCTGCACCGGGGCAGCCTCACCTTGAATATTGTGTGGGGTTTTGGGAACCACAATATTAAAAGACATTAAGCTATTAGAGAGTGAACAAAGGAGGGCCATGGGAATGGTCTGGAGGGGATGGAGGAGCAGTTGAGGGCACTTAGTCTGCTCAGCCTGGAGAAGAGG
>VXAY01007419.1:49117-61523 GCA_013399855.1 Oxyruncus cristatus | reverse complement strand
CTCTGCCACAGCCTCTCTCTGGGCCCCTGACGTCACCCCCCTCCCGCGGTGACGTCACCGCCCCGCCGCGCGCCCGTTGGGCCGCCGCCGTCGCGCAACGCTCGGGCCGGGCGGCGCCGCGCGGGGCATGACGGGAGATGTAGTTCTTGGGTGGGGGAAATGATGGCGGGCCGCGGGTTCGAGACCCCGCCCGGGACGCGGGGCTGCGGCGCCACCCTTTCCGAGGGTTTCCCGCTGTTCCCCGTAGGAACGGTCCCCCCATTCCCGTTCCTCGTGGATTCTGATGCCCATCTGGCTCACCCCATCCCCACTTTCCCTGTCCTCACCAGGGTCAGGGAAACACCCCAGCCACATGAGGCCCAATGGTTTTCTCCTATTCCCTGTGTTTCCCCCCATTCCCTATGGATTTTGACACTCCCCTTGCTCCCCCATCCCCACTTTCCCTGTCCCCACCAGGGTTGGGGAAGCACCCCAGCCACGTCAGGACCAATGGCTTCCCAAAATTCCCCATGGCTGCCCCTATTCCCTGCACTTCCCCCTATTCCCCATGGATTCTGACCTCCCCTTAATCCCCTCATGCTCCCTTTCCCTGTCCCCACCAGGGTCAGGGAACCATCGCACAAATCCTGGGATACACCCCTGTCAGGGCCCAGGGTTTCCCCCCATTCCCCAGGCTCCCCATTTCCATTGATTTCCCAAAATTCCACACGGCTCCTTCTCTTGCCCACATCTCCCACATTCCCCATCCATGGATTCTTGCTCCCCCATCTGCATTTTTCCCCTCCCCACCAGGGTCAGGGAACCATCGCACAAATCCTGGGATACACCCCTGTCAGGGCCCAGGGTTTCCCCCCATTCCCCAGGCTCCCCATTTCCATTGATTTCCCAAAATTCCACACGGCTCCTTCTCTTGCCCACATCTCCCACATTCCCCATCCATGGATTCTTGCTCCCCCATCTGCATTTTTCCCCTCCCCACCAGGGTCAGGGAACCATTCCACAAATCCTGGGATACAAACACATCAGGCCCAAGGGTTTCCCCCTGTTCCCTTTGTTTCCCCCCATTCCCCATGGATTCCGACTCCCCCTTTATTCCCCCCATTCCCACTTTCCTATTCCCAGGAGGGGCAGGGAACACCCCACCCACATCAGGGCCAAGGGTTTCCCAAAATTCCCCATTTCCACTGGTTTCCCATAATTCCCCATGGCTCCTCCTGTTCCCCACATCTCTCACATTCCCCATCCATGGATTCTTGCTCCCCCATCTCCACTTTGTGTGTCCCCACCAAGGTCTCGGGACCACCCCACAAATCCTGGGATACACCCAGTCCGGCCCAAGGGTTTCCCCCCATTCCCCAGGGCTCCCCATTCCCATTGGTTTCCTGGAATTCCACACAGCTCCCCCTTTTCCCTGCATCTCCCACATTCCCCCTGGATTCTGACACCCCCCAGCTCCACTTTTCCCATCTCCACCAGGGCCAGGGGACCATCCCACAAATCCTGGGGTACACCCACGTCAGGGCCAATGTTTTCCCCCTTTTCCCTGCGTTTCCCCCATTCCCTATGGATTCTGACACCCCTTTATTCCCCCCATCCCCAGTTTCCCGTCCCCATCAGGGAACCACCCCCCAATTCCTGGGATTCCCCCACGCCAGGGATAACAACACCCCCGAGCCAGGGCGGGGTGTCCCGTGTCATCCCCCATTAAATCCAAGCCTTCCTGCCGGATTCCAAGCCGGGAATGTGGCAGATGGAGGAGTCACCATCCCGGATTTCCGGTGTGACACCGGCACAGCATTCCCGGGGCCTGCGTCTCTCCGGCCCATGTGGAAGCTCCACACCCCACATTCCTGACTCCAGCATCATCCCCTAAATTTGTCCCAGCGCTTCCTGCCCTGGGAGGGGAGGAGACACAGCCAAGGAATCCCAAAAAGTTCCTCCATTTCATGTCCCAGCATTCCCTGAATCCTGCAGCAGCAGGAGGTAACACACCTGAGGGGGGGCAAATCCACCCCCCTTCCCGCATGGATGGGAATTCCCAGGGGGAATCTGGGAGGGTTCTGTTTGAGCAGAGCACCTGGAAAAGTTGGGATACAGGATCCCCCATTTCCCCAGCTCCTCTCTCCCTGACTGGCTCCAAGGAACTGGGAGAACAGGAGGGGAAAATCAGGATTTTCTCTTAATTTCTTGGAATCCTCGCATTCCATGGGTGAAACACCACAGTTTGGCAACAGGAATTTCTGGATAACGACAGCATCCTGTTATTTTTTGGGGGATGCCTTAAGGCCACTCCTGCAGTACCCAAATCCTTGGATCCCTGTGAGTGCACAGGGAATTTTGGGATCCTCTGAGCCCTCCTGGGTCTGTAAATTGGGATGCAGGGGTTGTGTCTGGCCTTGCCCACCCCGGAATGGGGACGTTGTCCTCCCTGGAATGGGTGAATTCCCTGTTTTTTGGGATGGCTCCCTGATCATGGAGCAAAGAGGGAGATGGGGGAACAAAGGGGTGTCAGAATCCATGGATGGGGAACGTGGGGAATAAGGGGAGCCACTGGGAATTGCAGGGAACCACAGGAAATGGGGGATCCATGTGGAGCCAGAGTTCTGGGAAGCCACAGGAGCTGTGGGAGCTCGGTGGGGGGGACCAGGGAAAACCACGGGGGGCTGTTGGGAACACAGGGATCTGTAGGTCCGGGAAGCAGGAAAAGGGGCTCCTGCATGGCCAGCCCAGGCACTTCCCAGCCCATCTGGATTGGGAATACCCCCCCCCCTTCATCCCAAATCCCAGCCTAGCAGGGCCATGGGGTGAGGAAGCACCACAGGAATCAGGATCCTCTTGGGAAAGGAAGGATTCCCACCCAAACTGAGGCTCTGCTGCTTCCCAGGGGATTCCTGCCAGCACCCATCCAGGATGGGTGTATATCCCAGGACGGCTGTATCCCAGGATGGCTGTATCCCAGGACGGCTGTATCCCAGGTGGTCAGGTGCATTCCCAAGTGCTGGGGTTCAGGGTGAGCAGGGATCACGACCAAGGCACCTGCAGCATTCCCAGGAACTCCCAGAGAATTCCCTCAAAGGGAATGAGACATGGATGAAATCCCAGAGCTGGAGCTGGAGAATCTCAGGAAGGGGCTCCTGCTCCAAAGGCGGTCGGTTTGCTCCAAAAAACTAGGGAATGACACGTCCCTGTGGCTGGGACAGAGCTGGGGGGAGGAGATCCGGCTGTGCCCGGGTTTTCTGTGGAATCTCAGCCCTTCCCAAAGCCCCTTTCCCAACATCCTTGAGGACGGAGGTGACGGATCAGGGTCTCCCTTCTTGGCGTCTTTTCCCCTCTCCACGAGACTCCGAGCCATGGGAAAACCCAACCCTCCTCTTCCCAGGTTTTGGCTGCATCCGACCCTCCAATCCCAGGGATTTATCATCCCAAAGGTGCCCCCAGCTAAATGTGCTTTGGGCAGCTGATTCCAGGCCCAGGGACACGGAGCCAGGGGCCGGGAAAAGGCGGGAAGGCAATGCAACGAGGAGTGGGAAACCCCGGGAGGCAGACGGACACTGTTCCCACAAAACCCCGGGATACAGCGGCCACATTCCATGCCCAGGGCTCATCCTGCTCCAGGGAAAAAGCACCACGGGAGGAGGAAGGAAAAAAAAGCAAACAGCAAAAACTGAAATGTTTATTCCCACCTGGCGTCACTTCCAGCGGGAAGGGCCGGACACCCCGCCAGGAACGGCGTCTCCTCCTCATCCCGCAGCACGTCCCAGCTCCCGGAGGGGCTCCCAGAGCCCCTGGAGCGGCAGGATACAGCAGCAACTGGTGAAGGCAGGGGATTCAGGAAGGCAGCCAGCGGTGGGGGATCCCGGGATGGCTCCCTTGGGATCCCCTTCCCGAGGCACGGAGCTGGGAAGCGGATCTCTCTGCCACGGCGCCCCAATGTGTGCTGGTTTCCAGAGGCAGAGGAATCCAGGAGGAATGCGGGAGGAACTCAGGAGGAGTTCATGCTCTCCCACTGCCGGAAAATGCGGAACACCTTGCAGGACTTCTCCGAGAGGCTCTGGAAAAACAGGAGCAAACAACACTCGGAGTCAAGGCAGGAGCAGGACCTGACAGGGGACACGAGGAGAAACTGCAGCTGAAGGTCCATCCCAACTATCCCAACTGGCTCCAACTGGGATACCAATGGACACACACGGACACCAATTTGTTTCTTTTCTTCGTTATCCCAATTTACCAACTGGATGGAGGGGAAAAGACGCCAAGGTGACAACAAGGAAGAAGCAGGAAAGGCCTCCAAGGAGGAGGAACTCCCAACAACAGGAGGGGAGGAAGAGGAAGAGGATCCCAGAAGGAGGAGGGGACTCCAGGAAGGAGGGAGGGATTCCAGGAAGCGGGAAGGGGCTCCAGGAAGCAGGAAGGGGCTCCAAACATGCCCTGCTCCAGCTGGGTCTGGTGCCTCCAACTCTGTCTGGCCCCCGTGGACCAGCCGGAGTTTTCCCGGCACGTGGCACAGCCAGAATCACAGATTCATGGAATGGTTGGGGTTGGAAGAGACCTCAAGGATGATCCAATTCCAACCCCTTGTTGTGGGCAGCGACACCTTCTCCAGGAGGGACCTGTTGGGGACACAACTCCTGGGAAGCCCCCGAGAGAAATCCCGGAGCAGGACTGTCCTGCTGCTGCTCCGACTTCCCCGCAGAGCAGGAGTGGGGTGGAAGGAGGAATCCAAGAGGAAAAGGAGGCAGGAGCAGCCACTGGGAGAGGAGTTGTGGCCTCAGCTCTGCTCCCCCAGCTCAGGAAAGTCTGGAGCCAGGGATCGGGATGGGGGCAGAGAGGAGCTCTGGGAACAGGGAATGAAACCGGATCTTGGGAAAGGCTGTTATTTATAGCAGGAGGCACTGGATGGATGAATCCTGGCAAGGGGCTGCCAGGGGGGAGCTGGGGGGACTTTGGTCCTTGTCTCCCAGCTGGGATTGAGTTCCCAAAGGAAGCTCATCCATCCCAAATTGTGCCCAGAGGGATCCAATCCTTGAGCAGCTCCAACATGGCGGTGGATGGATGAATCCTGGGAAGGGGCTGCCAGAGGGGGAACTGAGACCCTGGAGACACACGTTTGGTCCTTGTCCCCCAGCTGGGATTGAATTCCCAAAGGAAGCCCATCCATCCCATCCATGCCCAGAGAGATCCAGCTCCACACACATTGTCATGGATGAATCCCAGTGAGGAGCTGCCAGGGGGAAGCTGAGAGTCTGGAGGGAGTTTGGTCCCTGTCATCCAGCTGGGATTGACTTCCCAAAGGAAGCCCATCCATCCCAAATTGTGCCCAGAGGGATCCAGCTCCACGCACAACATTGCCATGGATGAATCCTGGGAAAGGGCTGGGAACTGAGACCCTGGAGACACACGTTTGGTCCTTGTCTCCCAAGGACTGGATTCAGCCCAAAGGAAGCCCATCCATCCCAAACGGCACTCAGAGGGATCCAGCCCATGGATCTGGGAATCCCCAAGCTCACCACTGGCTCCGTGTCAGGCACCGCGTCGCCCCTCCGGGTGCCCAGGAGGGTGTTCAGCACCATTTTCCAGCCCGGCTCCGCCTTCCCAGGCTTCTCCACCTGGGATGCGGCGTCCTCCAGGGATTCCTGTCCCTCCCCGGCGCTCACCCAGGGACACCAGTCCCGGTGCTGGGAGCTGGGGTCGAAGAAGCTCCTCGTGGAATTGTCCTGGGAACGAAGGAGGAAGGAACACAGGGTGGGTGAAATCCCCCTCCAGAGCCCCCCCTGAGCTGCTCCCTGGATTGGGAACGGCATTCCCAGCTCCCCATCCTCACCGAGCTGCCGGAGGAGCAGAGCCGTGCCCGCTTGGCCCTGCGGATGGGGCTGGATGGCACTTCCATGGTGTCCCCCTGGCCCATGCTCCGCGTCACCGGGCGGCTCCGCAGCGCGGGGCCGGACACCTCCAGCTCCCCCCGCTCCAGGGAGCCGGGAGAATCCCAACCCCGCGACGTGGGCCGGGACACGGATGGGGACGGGCTCTTCTCCTGCTGCCAGGGGGGAAAAACAGGGAATTAGGGAGCTCCTCTGGACACCTCCAGCTCCCCCCAGTCCAGGGAGCCAGGAGAATCCCAACCCCGGGATGTGGGCCAGGACACCGATGGGGACGGGCTCTTCCTGTGCTGCCAGGAGGGAAAATAGGGAATTAGAGAAATGGAGTCCCTGGAGTTGGGAGAATTTCAACCCTGGGACGTGGGGCAGGACACGGATGGGGATGGGCTCTTCTCCTGCTGCCAGGCAGAAAAACAGGGAATTAGGGAGATGGAGTCCTTGGAGTTGGGAGTATTTCAACCCCCAGGGTGGGAGATGGATGGGGACGGGCTCTTCTTGTGATGCCAGGGGGTTAAAAACCAGGGAATCATGGAGCAGCCTGAAGGAGTTGTGGATAAACAGAGAATCTGGACACCTCCAGCTCCCCCTGGTCCATGGAGCTGGGAGAATCCCAACCCCCAGGGGGGGAGATGGATGGGGACAGGCTCTTCTCATCCTGCCAGGGGGGAAAACAGGGAATTAGGGAGCTCCTCTGGACACCTCCAGCTCCCCCCAGTCCAGGGAGCCAGGAGAATCCCAACCCCGGGATGTGGGCCAGGACACCGATGGGGACGGGCTCTTCCTGTGCTGCCAGGAGGGAAAATAGGGAATTAGAGAAATGGAGTCCCTGGAGTTGGGAGAATTTCAACCCTGGGGCACGGGGNAGAGAAATGGAGTCCCTGGAGTTGGGAGAATTTCAACCCTGGGACGTGGGGCAGGACACGGATGGGGATGGGCTCTTCTCCTGCTGCCAGGCAGAAAAACAGGGAATTAGGGAGATGGAGTCCTTGGAGTTGGGAGTATTTCAACCCCCAGGGTGGGAGATGGATGGGGACGGGCTCTTCTTGTGATGCCAGGGGGTTAAAAACCAGGGAATCATGGAGCAGCCTGAAGGAGTTGTGGATAAACAGAGAATCTGGACACCTCCAGCTCCCCCCAGTCCATGGAGCTGGGAGAATCCCAACCCCCAGGGGGGGAGATGGATGGGGACAGGCTCTTCTCATCCTGCCAGGGGGGAAAACAGGGAATTAGGGAGCTCCTCTGGACACCTCCAGCTCCTCCTGGTCCATGGAGCTGGGGGAATCCCAATCCTGAGATGTGGAGCAGGACATGGATGGGGATGGGCTCTTCTCCTGCTGCCAGGGGGAAAACAGGGAATTAGGGAGATGGAGTCCATGGAGTTGGGAGAATCCCAACCCTGGGACGTGGGGCAGGACACGGATGGGAAGGGCTCTTCTCGTGCTGCCAGGAGGGAAAACGGGGAATTAGGGAGGTGGAGTCCATGGAGTTGGGAGAATCCCACCCCTGGGATGTGGGGCAGGACACGGATGGGGATGGGCTTCTCTCGTGCTGCCAGGGAGGAAAAACAGGGAATTAGGGAGCAGCCTGAAGGGGGTGGGAGAAAACAGCGAATCTGGACACCTCCAGCTCCCCCTGGTCCATGGAGCTGGGAGAATCCCAACCCCGGGACGTGGGCCGGGACACGGATGGCGACGGGCTCTTCTCCTGCTGCCAGGGGGGAAAACAGGGAATTAGGGAGATGGAGTCCTTGGAGTTGGGAGAATTTCAACCCCCAAGGTGGGAGATGGATGGGGACGGGCTCTTCTCATCCTGCCAGGGGTTAAAACCCAGGGAATTAGGGAGCTCCTGGGACACCAAGGGGTGGGGGGGGAATCCTGCCCAGCCCAAACAAGGGGTCAAATCCTCATCCACCCACATTCCCTTCCCAGCAGGAGCATCCTGGCCACGGACGAGGGCAGCCTGCAGACCGGGCTGGACGCGTCCAGCTGGACACGGATGCGGTGGGAGCCCCCGGAGCCACTCCGGTGTCCCTGTGCCTCCCATCCCGGCCGTACCTGCTCGGATCCGGGCGGGAGCGTGTCCTGGCTGCGGGTGACGATCCTGCGCGGGGACGTGGGAACGGGCGGGAAGCGCTCGGAGGGAGCCGGGGCCGAGCCGCCGGAGCCGCAGGAATCCGGCTCTGGAGCGGCAGATTCCAGCTGGTGGAAGGCCCAGAGCCCCACCTTCCTCATGCAGCGGGAGCAGGAGATCACCGGGAGGTTCAGGGAGCCGCTGGCACTGCGGGAACACGGCCGGGATCAGCCGGGAAGCAGGGAATGGGCGGGATTGCAACCCCCGGGGACACCTCCCGCCATCCCAGGGCGCTCCAAGTCCCAGCCAGCCCGGCCTGGGACACTGCCAGGGACCGGGAGAGTCAAGAGGGGTGGGCAGGGATGGGCCTGGGCTCGGAAAAGTAGGGAAGAATGTCCATGAAAAGCCATGGATAATGGGGATTTGGACGGGCTCGGCTGCGATTGGCCTGGTCAGGAAGCAGGAGAATGGGAAATAGGGAAATGGTGGAATAAGGGAAGGAGGAGCAGAGGGAAAAATGAGGGAAAATATGGAAATAGTGGGAAATAGGAAAATAGTGGAAATAGAGAAATAAGGGAATTGGGAGCACAGTGAAAAGGAGGGAAAACAGGAAAATAGGGAAAGGAAGCAGGAGTGTAATGAAAAATAAGGAAAAAAGGAAAATAAGGGAAGCAGGAATGTAGGGAAAAGAGGGAAAACTGAAAAAGAAGGAAAAGAGGGAAAGAGTGAAATAAGGGAATCAGGAGAATAGTGAAAAAGAGGGAAAAGAGGAAAAGAGTGAAAAATAATGAAAATAGGACAATAGTGGAATAAGGGAAGCAGGAGTAGAGGGAAAAGAGCGAAAAGAAGGAAGTAGGAACACAGTGAAAAGGAGGAAATAACAGGGAAAATGGGGGAAAAGAGGGAAAATGGGGGAAAAAGAGGGAAAACAGGAAAATAGTGAAATAAGGGAAGCAGGAACAGAGTCAAAAAGAGGGAAAAACAGTGAAAAAGAGGGAAAATAGGAAAACAGTGGAAATAGGAAAACAAGGGAAGCAGGTGTGCCATGAAAAATAGGGAAAACAAGAAAATCGTGAAATAAGGGAATCAGGAGCAGAGTGAAAAAGAGGGGAAAACAGGGAGAAAGAGGGAAAATAGGAAAACAGTGGAAATAGGAAAACAAGGGAAGCAGGTGTGCCATGAAAAATAGGGAAAACAAGAAAATCGTGAAATAAGGGAATCAGGAGCAGAGTGAAAAAGAGGGGAAAACAGGGAGAAAGAGGGAAAATAGGAAAAGAGTAGAATAAGGGAAGCAGGAGCAGAGGGGAAAAGAGGGGAAATGGGGAAATACGGGAATAAGGAGAGTGAAAAACAGGAAAAGAGTGAAATAAGGGAAGCAGGAGCAGAGGGAAAAAGAGGGAAAATAGGAAAATAGGGGAATAAGGGAAGCAGGAGCAGAGGGGAAAAAGAGGGAAAAGAGGGAGAAAGGAGCGCGAACGGGAAGAGAGTGAAAACCGGGAAGGAAGAGCAGAGCAATAGAGAGGGAAAACGGGCAAAGCGTGAAAGGAGGGAGCGCACGTTTCCCGGCGGGAACGCCCCCGTCCCTCCAGGCCCCCCCCCCGGTTTCCCGGGAAGCCATTCCCGCAGCTCCCCCCACCTGCAATTCCAGCCGCACAGCGCCAGGACACAGGCGGGAACCACGTGCCCCGGCAGGGTTTCCGTGGAAAACTTCCCGGGGGGCTTCTCCCCTTCCCGGCGGGGCTCGGGCTCGTCCTCCAGCAGCTCCAGGAGGAGCCGGAGCCTCTCCTCCGACAGCGCCTGCGGAGCACACGGAGGCACGGCTGCAATTCCAGGGATTTCCTCCCAACGCCGGGGAAAGCCCCTTTCCACTCCCGGGGAGCGCAGCATCCACCGCCCCCAGCGCTGCTCCACAGGGAGGAGGAACAGAGGCCTCCCGCCCTGGGTCCCTCTGGATCCACATTCCAGGATTCCTGCTCTGTTACCAGGGAAAAGGAACAGACTCCTGCCCTGGGTCCCTCTGGATCAACATTCCAGGATTCCTGCTCTGGTTACCAGGGAAAAGACTCCTCATTCCATGACTTCTATTCCTTTTAACAAGGAAAAGGAACCTCCTCCTCCTGCCTTATATCCCTCTGACTCCTCATTCCAGGATTTCTGCTCTGGTTAACAGGGAAAAGCAGCACCTCCCTCCTGCCCTGTGTCCCTCTGGATCCCCATTCCATGACTTCTAGTCCAGTTAACAGGGAACACACTCCCCATTCCAGGATTCCTGCCCGGGTTATTGGGAAAAAGGAACAGATTCTTCCTGCTTTGTGTCCCTCTGGATCCCCATCCCATGATTTCTGCTCTGGTTATCAGGGAACAGACTCCCCATTCCAGGATTCCTGCTCTGGTTACCAGGGAATAGCAGCACCTTCCTCCTGCTTTATATCCCTCTGGATCCACATTCCATGACTTCTACTTTGCTTATGAGGGAAAAGGAACAGCTTCCTCCTGCCTTGTGTCCCTCTGGATCCCCATTCCATGAATTCTAGTCCAGTCAACAGGGAACAGACTCCCCATTCCATGACTTCTTTCTAACAAGGAAAAGGAACCTCTTCCTCCTGCCTTATATCCCTCTGACTCCCTAATCCATGATTTCTGCTCCGCTTAACAGGGAAGACTCCTCATTCCATGACTTTTACTCTGGTTAACAGGGAAAAGGAACTGAATCCTCCTGCCCTGTGTCCCTCTGGATCCCCATTCCATGATTTCTACTTTAGTTATCAGGGACCCCATATCAGACTCCCCATTCCATGATTTTTACTCTGGTTAACAGGGAACAGACTCCCCAATCCATGATTCCTGCTCTGGTTATCAGGGAACAGCAGCACCTTCCTCCTGCCTCGTGTCCCTCTGGATGCCCATCCCAGGAACTCGGTCCTGCTCTCCCGGGATTTGCGGGAGCAGCGGATCAGGTCCCATCCCTGCCGTGGCTCTCGGAGTCTCCGCAGGGTTTGGGGGATTTTAGCAACCCTAAAACCCCTGTGGGATTTGCCCCGGCTGGATCAGGAATTCCCTGGATCCCTCCTGGCTTCCCAGAGCCGTCTGTTCCCTGCTGGGAGTGTCCAAGGAGCCAGGCCTGGCCGCTCCAAGGAGGCAATTCCACACCTCTGGAATGGGCTTTGCTCCAGCCTCCTGCTCTTCCCTCCTGCCCGGGAATCCTCACCCGGGATCTCCTTGGGATCCCCCACCTTCCAGGTCTCTGCCCATCCCAAATTCCCGATCCCAGGGCGTCTCCAGCCTTGTGGGATCCCAGCTAAGGAGCTCCTGCATCTCATGGAGCGCTTGGAAGTGGGAAATGTCAGGGAGAGCTCCCAAGGGAGTCTGTAGGATCCCAAATCCCTTGTGGGATCCCAAATACCATTTCCCAAATGAGCCTGTGGGATCCCAAATCCCCCTTCCCAAGGGAGCCTGTGGGATCCCAAATCCCATTCCCCAAATCCCATTCCCCAAATCCCATCCCCCAAATCCCCTGTGGGATCCCAAATCCCATCCCCCAAATCCCCTGTGGGATCCCAAATCCCATTCCCCAAATCCCATCCCCCAAATCCCATTCCCCAAATCCCTGTAGGATCCCAAATCCCATCCCCCAGCCTCCTGGCCCCTGGGAAAGGTCCGGAGCAGGACGGGAACACTCCAGCCCCGTTCCCAGAGGAGCCATTCCCGGCTCCTTTCCACACGTTTCCAGAAAGAAACGCGGGCGGAACCAGCAGGTGGGAACATCCAAGGGCAATTCCAAGTGGGAACAGTCGCCTCCGAGCCGCAGCTCCCGGCCGCGGGTGCTGCCGGAGCGCTCCGGGATTCGGGAAGCGCGGGAACGCACCATGGTGCCCAGGTCCTCCGGCCGCAGGGCGGGAAGCTGCAGCTCCAGCTGGCACAGGCTCTGGAAGCGCTCCCGGAATTCCCGGAGAAGCACTCGGGGCTCGTCCACCAGCAGCAGGGCAAAGCGGTCTGGGAAGGGAAAATCTGGGAATGCCGAGCTGGGCCTGCTGCTTCCCGACCCTCCTCATCCCACCGGGAAAGGGGGGCGAGCGCAGCCATGGGAAGCGTGACAGCAGAACCGGGAATGAGCCGCAGGAGGGGAAAAGGGCGGGATACTGGGAAGGAATTCCTGGCTGGGAGGGCGGGGAGGGACTGGAATGGATTTCCCAGGGAAGCCGTGGTTTCCCTGGAAGTGCTGGATGGGGCTTGGAGCAAGCCGGGATAGCGGGAGGTGAAGGCCCATTCCCACCCAAACCATTCCATGATCCAGGGATTTGGGGCCTTCAAAGCTTTGCCCTTCGGGACCTTCCCCATCCAGCACAGGGGAATGGTGGGAAAAATGGGGAATAACGGTGGGAAAATGGGGAATAACGGTGGGAAAAATGGGGAACAATGGCGGGGAAAAAAGGGAAAAATGGTGGGAAAACGGGGAATAA